>JAJOZX010013642.1:0-87129 GCA_023014485.1 Bathynomus jamesi | reverse complement strand
AACTCAGCCGAGCAACTCCGTTTAAGCGGACGTTGGATCTGAGTAGTAGTTGGATGGGGAGTCATCCACCGCAGCAGATAATTTACATTCGATAAATGTAATGAAATAATTAAATAAAATATGCATTATTTTTATATCACGGATGGAGTCGATGTAGACAATGCAGGTCCTGAGCTTAAATTATCTAAAACCATAACAATACAAATTATCTCAATAGAATATTATGGTCTATTACATTATTACACCTTGCCCAGATCCATTACCAATAACCTCAATTTAGTAATAATAACAATTATCTCTCACACTATATATATATATATATATATATATATATAGAAAGAAGAGCGAGAGTTTTGTTCAAATAAAGGAATCAATTTATAATGAAAAGGTACGACTTGGGATGTCATTCGATTACTGAGAGTTATTAGCAATGAAGTTCAGTAGAGATTACCCATAGGACACGTAGGGTGCCCATTTATCTGCCAACCACTTTCTTTTATTATGTGGAATGACCACCTTAGACCTACAGTTTGAACCATCAACAGCCCCGCGTCTTAACCACTAGGACACGTAGGGTGCCCATTTATCTGCCAACCACTTTCTTTATTATGTGTAATGACCACCTTAGACCTACAGTTTAACGTTGAAACCGAATGTTATTTTTAAAATATAATTATGATATATTTCTTTATACCCTCTCGATTACATTAGTGACTAATGATGCGGGAAATTGAGTAAATGGAAATATTATTTTCTCGAAAACCTATGGGTGATAGAAAACTTCTGAAACCATATTTGGAATCAATATCAAAAGTTCTATACGAATCACCAAATAATTTTCAAAGGAGAATAAGAGCATTAATTCTATTAGTGAAAATATAAAGATGCAATTACTCGTCCGTACCCGTTATAGCGGAATGGTACACGCATAGCTCCACCCAGCTACATCGGCAGCCAATCACGACGAACATCTGGTCTTTTGGGCGGAGCTTGGCGAATGTGCATATAAAAGGGGATATTTTCAGTTGGGAGTAACAGTAGCTATTTTCGCATCAGTGAATAATCATTCCTCAACCATGGACCTGTACGTCTCCCCAGACTTGTATGAAGAACGTGATGCTGCAGCATTAACCACAATTAGTCTTTTCAATGCGGACTGATTGTGGCGAACTATTTTCGACGCAAACCGTAGAAGATATTTGCAGTGACGCTCCTTACAATCCGACGCAAGGGACTACCATAGAAATGTAAGTGTCCATAATTCGATTTTATATATATACGGAGAGTTGTAGTATTTCGTCAAATAGATACTTCAAAAATGTCAATCAATGTTATTTCCCCATCATGCTAAAATCGAAATTGGTAATCGAGCCAAAGATATCTTCACATAATGGGGATCTGTCTGTATACTCTGTATGTTTTCATTATTCCTTTAAGGTCCGATGAGGATTTGACACGTGTTATACAATCTTTTGAAGGGAATACGGATGATGTACTGATCAGTCAGCAGTGTCACACATCCTCCACCATAGACCTGTACGTCTCCCCAGACTTGTATGAAGAACGTGATACTGCAGCATTAACCACAATTAGTCTTTTCAATGCACTGATTGTGGCGAACTATTTTCAACGCAACCGTAGAAGATATTTGCAGTGACGCTCCTTACAACCCGACGCAAGGGACTACCATAGAAATGTAAGTGTCTATAATTAGAATTTTATATATATGGAGAGTTGTAGTATCTCGTCAAATAGATACTCGCCAAAAATGTCAATCAGTGTTATTTCCCCATTATGCTAAAATCGAAATTTTTATGGCGTTCACTCCTCGAACCAAAGATATCTTCACATAATGGGGATCTGTCTGTCTGTATACTCTGTATATGTTTTCATTATTCCTTTAAGGTCCGATGAGGATTTGACACGAGTTATACAATCTTTTGAAGGAATACGGATGATGTACTGTCAGTCAACAATGTCAATAATGTAAGTGTTTTTCGATCTTTTTGGGATAAGAAGACACAATATATTTTCATAAATTTATTAAATGAAAGAAATCAGTACAATAAACGAATATACCGTTACAAATATACGAACAAAAACATTATAATATACAACGAGTACGTACAATTGGAAAACGGTTTTTTATCTGTCTGCATACCATTTCATCGTTTCGGTGAGTGTGACACGGGTCAAATAAATTTAAAAAATTTATAAATTCTTTATCATTTGACATATGCATGAGAAATGAGACACAGTACATTCCGCAAACATTAGTAAAATATCCCTGCATACGAAATGGGTTCCATACAACTTCGGGAATATGTAACTGAGCGAGAAATTTTACAATAATAGGGTCACTCCAGGGTTGAGCACCGAGTGAATCAAAATAGTACAGGCGCTGTCTATTTTTAAAATAGACAGCGATCCAGTGAATCCCTTCATTACCGATGATGTCTGTGTTCACAATAAGACTACCGCATTCTCGCGTACTTGGCAAACTCAATGTTTCATTCTTCGCAAACACGCCGATAAATTTGGAACGTGTGACTCGCTCCATTACTTTCTGAAGTGTATTAGCATCCATTTTAAAAGTCAGTGATAACGCTTCTAAATCTATCTACTTCTATTAGGGCTTGCGATTCGAGATATACTAGTACACTAATAGGAGCGTCTATAGGCTTGGCGAATTCCAGCCGCACTGAGATGTTACCGCTCTGCTGTGGTGTTAAATGGGTATTTACGCTAGCAGATAAGTCAGTGTAATGTCAAACGGATAAAGGTTAAATTGATCAATGAATTCTTCCTGCGTTACCCCATTACCAAGCTCATCACAATCACCTGCAATATGGGTCAGATTACTATAGGCTCTGGCACAAAGAGGTAACACAGCGTCTGATGAATAGTCCGTACCCATTGTTCCACCCAAAGCAGTGCCATTAACGTATAGAGTTATATTTTTAAGTCCGAAATTCTCGAATTTAAAGGCACTCTTTTTATATTTTCCATTCACCGAAGCGTGGTCCTGCATGCCGATTAATATCCTTTTAGGAAGATTTCCCAGGGCAATGTTTTCTATCTGCTTCGATGCCAACCTGCAGGAACCGTATATAGTTTGATCTGCACTCTGTTAATAGGATATTTCACTGTAGCGTTTAGTAAATTTTTCTCAATTTCTAGTTGTTTTGGTGAACTTAATTTCACTCGCCGTACGCGGAGGTATGTGTCCATAATGTGAACCACAACGGACTTTGCACCCTCTTCTTGATTCGCATCCAGATTTAAGCAGATCTCAGGACTCGTGCGGGTGAGCTTTATTTTCATATCCACCCCGTTCACAAGCAACTTCTCCTGGAAAGTGAAATCTGTGTGCAACCGTCCAAAACACTCGTATATTTTCTTTTAGAATTTTTAAATTTGTCCTTTTACTATTTTCATCTTTAGTTTGATAATATCCCTCCGCACTTAAAAAGGTAGCCTTCGCTTCTTTGGAAAAGTTGAGGACATTTTCCAAATAGGCTCGTAGATGATAGTACCCCGTGCCTGCCGATATGTTGGTCTGATTTAAATATACGTCACACTGGTTGAATATGGCGTGCAGAAAGTTTGTTTCAGGGTATACAGCATATTTGTCATCGCAGGCCGTTCCATCAGAATGGGCTATACGTAGCTTAGCGTACATGTGCACACAGCTTGGATCAAAAAAGTAGGGACCTGAGCTGGTATCACGAATTCTATAGGTGCACTCGGTGAACTAATTGTGTTTAAAGGGTTAATTGTAATAAAATCACTGTGCTCAATAGAAACTTGGGTTGGCGGGAGCTCAAAAAGGACAGCTCCGATTTACAGCATTGTGAACTACATGGGTGGATGAAGCGTGCCATGGCGAAATAGTGACTCCTCTCTCGACAAGTGGTAAACAAACTATGATTCATGAGATCAATATCCTTAGCTTATATCAGTCAAAAAAGTGGTCAACCATAGGTTTCATTCGCCTACAGCATTTCTTTTTTGATAGCCTTTTACGTTTAATACCACGTGACCCCTTCTTCTTCTTCCGGGGAGCCCTCTTCTTCTTCCCGCCACCACGCATTTTTCTCTTTGCATCTTTGATGATTTCGTTCCGTGTACGCTTTAAATGTTTTTTTAGAGCTTCTTTAGGTTTAGCCCCGGCCAATATGTCTTCTGCAGTGTTAAGGCCTGATTGTAGCGCTTTCCTTCCAAGGTATCTGGCACCCCTCTTCAGCAAAGGAACAGCCGTACGTAGTATGGATGAAAAAATGGATCCAAGTCCACTACCGCGCTGGTATCGCATCCCTCGATAGACGGTGAAAGGTTTCTATCCATTATAACTCAGTGCGTCGAAAGTGTAGCTTCACTGTTAAGCTCCCGTTACCGAATGGGAAGTTTTCGCCCTCATCGTTCTTATATATATTGTGATATTGGTTATTAAATTAGTTGCGACATTCATATAATGGGGTCTGTCATATGTAATACTCAAACTCCTTCCTCTATGGTTGGGGATGTGAGCAATGCGCAGCAGGCGTGCCTGGGTATCCCCAACAAACTGGTGCTCCACTATATTACTGTAAATATAGCACATGTCTGGGACCTTTCAGCCAATTTCTCCATCTTCAATTGATACATTAATCTGGACAAGTTATACTGTGTCTCGTGAAATGTGTCTTCTGGAAGGCTGCGCTATATCGGCCGTTGGTTAGAATTTTGAACTTTCTATGTTCTTTAAGACATCTGTTAGTCCTTTGATTTTAGGATTAGTGTATGTGCAGGGTTGTTTACGATTTCATATACTAAATCATTCGTAAGGTTTGAGTTTCTTAAACTTACGTTTAAGCCTCTCACAACATCCTCGGCCGAACCATATTGACCCGGCCCTAGTCTTACTTCTGTACTGTAATACCGTGCAATCTTAGTCCGAGCGATGCGCATAGTTTCATCCATAGCTACCCCAGCTTTTTCACACTCGTCAATGTCTCTAAGAATCGTAAAAACGGTTTCTTTATGTTCAATATTTAAAAGACGGTGTCCAGCTGAATTTCGCATATCCCCACCTCATACGAATCACGACCCAATTCAATGTGCCCATGGAGTTCTGTTACAAAGTTGGCTAGCGTGTTGTTAGGGTGTACAGACAGGGACGAGGAGGACGGGAGTGTGACGTAGAAATGGTTAGGAGCCATGTTGCATACTATTTAAGCTTCATTATTGCATCAGCTTTTATATAGGTTTGAAGCTTTCTGGGTACCCTAGCCATTTCACCAGGTACATTTTTCTCCTTCCTGAACCTTTGCTTCCTAAAATTTTCTCAATTTTAAACACATTTTTTTCTAAATTAAACGCAACTTTCTGCAATTCCTCGCGGTAAAAGCCTCCTGAGATTTCTTCCCCATTCAAATCTTCAATGTAATACATCATTATCACACCTTTAGGTCTCACAGCCCTAACTTTAAAAATCTCGCGTGTCCATCCTTGCTCAAAACCCTTTGCGAATTTATTCCCCGACGCGACAGCCTTACATAATCATTGATTTTGAAGCGCACAGAGTGTGGTGGTGGTGGTGGTGGTGGTCCATCTCTTCTCGGGAGCGTACCTCTTTCTAAAACTTCGTTAGGTGTTGCCCCAATCGTGCGATGGTGTGAGCGGTTGTAGGATATGCCAATGATTCCAGAATGTCTAGAAATCTGTATGTGTTTTTATGTGTAAAATAACGGTGCATGCGTTCCTTTATGGTGCGCTGAACTCTTTCAGCTAAAGAAGCCTTATGTATAGAATTGGTTGTGTAATAGCTGATATTAAACTCTGTCAACATATTCTGAAAAGCACGGCCTATAAACTCCTTCCCCATATCCGTACAAAAATAGCCAGGAACCCTGTTTTCTTTTAACATTAGCGTTTTGGTGGCTTTAGCAACTGTTTCAGGTGATTTATTTTTCAGAGGAACTAGCCACAGATATCTAGAGAACACGTCTATTATGACTAGAATGTAGCGGTAACTATCGTTATACACAGAATATCTTTGCATGTCTGTTAAATCTGCTTGCCAAATAGAATCAATCGAGGAAGCCATTGTCTTGGCTGTTTTAAACCTTTTTCTCACAGGCTTATGAAGCGTATAAGCGTCCTGCTCCCTCAAAAATCTTTCAACATCTTTTTTTCCTACTCCGTAAACACTTCTGTACAGTCTATCTACGCCCCCGTAAGAGGATGGGGTAGAAATGTCATAATAGCGTTTAGTTAATACGTTAGCCATTTGCGTATTTTAGAGGCACGTGGGTAGGGTTGGTTTAACCTCTTCTTGCTCCTCTTCAAAGGTGTTACCGCCGGGGGTGACGGCGCCTTCAACTGTGTCAGGCGCTGCATGTTCCAAGTCTTTTAACCTGTTCAGATTTCCTATCAACGTTTTAGGGACATTTATTTGTTGTAGTCTTGCTTTAATATGCTTCCATCCTGATGGTGATGGCCTATCCCACTTTCTCACCAGATCATGGACAATGTCTACGATATTCGATCCTGTACCTTTGATCCTTCCACAATGATCTCCCCTGTATCGGTCCATTGTATGGCGGGATCCTCATTCAATAGATATAAAGACTTAAGCCTTTACTCCTCAATGTAAGTGGGAGGGTATTTTTTAATACATGTTCGATATGTTGTGTGGCTAATCTTTTTGGTTGGTCAGCTGTGTCGTCGGTACAGATCCTATGTCGCCATCGTCCCCCGTGCTGTGCCTAATAACCACAGGAATCTCTGTAGGGCTCTTATAATTTTCGTACTCGTGAAGAAATTTCTGCAGAGCTTCTTGGTATAAGATTTCTTTCTCATCAGGTGTTTTTTCACTGTTTAATAGGGCTAACAATTCGCTTTCCATTCTTTTAAGTCTGCTTTTACGGGGATCTAGATCCGTGTCTCTTTGCAGTGAGGCGTACACCTCGTGGGGAATCACTACCACTTTCTTCATTATATTAATCTAGTCAGTAAAGGGCCCAAAACTGAAAATAAGATGGGGAGAAATGACCCTCCTGTTTGCACAATAACTCGTTTTTTCTTCGCTACAGTTTGACTTTTACGAGCGAGTGTACGTATTATGTTCTTGTAGCGGCGTAGGCGAGCCTTCTGATGGGCTTTCATTGATACATTGCAATTTATAACGTTAAGACAGATTTCACAGATGCATTTTAAAAAGTCGGCGTCGATATTTTTAATAAACATCTGCTGCATTGCCCGGGGCAGTCGATGATAGATTTTTATTAATTCATGGTATTTCTTTAGTCTCTTTGTCATTCTGGAATATACACCGTTTCAGGCTCGTTTGGAATATTCGTTCGCAGAAGCACTCTAAACGTGTTTCGCGGATGAAGGTCGCAAAGCAAATATCCGTAACGCATGCTTGTAGCTTCTTTATAAACTTCCAAAAACTCCTTACGCTGATTCGGGAACATTTGATTGGCTAATACCCCAATTTGTGATA
This sequence comes from Bathynomus jamesi, assembly GCA_023014485.1. Classification (NCBI taxonomy): domain Eukaryota; kingdom Metazoa; phylum Arthropoda; class Malacostraca; order Isopoda; family Cirolanidae; genus Bathynomus; species Bathynomus jamesi. Next base: position 79,640 of record JAJOZX010013642.1, on the reverse strand, counting down.
CATCTCTACGTTGCGCGAATAAGACTAGATATTGCGTATTTAACGACACATCGCGCATGTATCTATTTTTGAAAAATAGATTCTGATTGATGAAGAACACGCTTATGTTAAGATGGTGGGAGTATACTGTAAATGTCTCGGCAAACGTTTTATCCATCTCCAACATGAGATCGTCAATTACAATGATTGTATGTTCAGTTCCCTTTAGCGAATTAACGTCATATACACCTTTGTGGAACAAAATATCATCTTGGTACTCGTTGAACACTGATTGATACGTCGAATAGCACCATATAACTTTATGCACAATTTCGAGAACATCTCGCCCTTTTCTTTAATGATTTTAAGCATAAACACAGTTTTACCACATCCTGTAGGTCCAGATATAATACATGTGGATGGGCTCGTGAATCTGAATTTTTTCTACAGAGTCCATTTTCTAACACGTCACACTCCTAATGTGGTCATTTACAAAATATTACAAAATTTTGAGTGCTGATCCTTATATTTCTTCTCCCACGAAACCGTACGATGAGGTAGAGCACCCTATCATTACGGATGACGATGACTGTAGTTGTGATCTCCTCCCCTGAACCCTCACCAGCGATACAGGTTTGCACGTCCAAAGCGGAGGTATGAGAACCCCACATCAGGTATAAAGCGGCCGAAATACGTACCTGTTGCAGCAGACCCCAACCCTCAACCTCTTACGCAACAACCTCCCCGCAGCATCAGCACCTCCGTAATATCCCCCTTATTCCGCCCCCTTCTGTTAAGTCTACAATATAGATCCCCAACCTCCCGCAACAGGGCCCCCATCAGCAGCACCTACTATAGCCCCCTAATTCCCGCCCCCCGTTCTGTTGAGGATGTTTATTACGTTCGAGTTAGTGCGCGCCGCAGCCCCCACCCCCCTTGACTAGAAATCGGTATAGAGTCAGGGTCGACCCTAGAGCATGTATAGCAATGGAATTGAGCGCGGGATACGCAGGTAGTACAGCATATTATAGAGTTTGCTCTTCAGAATCGCGACGAGCGTGAGGTCAGGACGAGTCTGTCCTTTGGGTTCGGGTCAGATGACGGTGATGTAGACGATTATTGGTGATAGTACCGTTTAGACGTTTGGCTGCTGAAGATGTAGATATATATTAGGGCGTATAATGCAAGCCGTCCAAAGTAGTATAGCCTTCAATATGGACAACTTCACGGTAAATATTGACCGTGTATTCCGTGTTGCGGGTCATAGTGCCATACCGTACACTCTTAACTTCAATTCTCCAACTATTTACCGAAGGCATATAAACGTCGATCGTGGTTGCGGCTTTATAGCAGTACTCTTAGCACGTATGTTTACTGTACAAAATACACGGACTCAAAAAATTTGGCTGCCTACGATCGTTGAGCGTGCCCGTAAACTAGCTGTAGACTGTGAACTTGAATTTGACTGTAATATGGGTCCTGAAGAGCTGAGAAAGGTAGAACAGGAAATGAATGTGCGCATAGTTGTATTTGGTTTGGATGATCGCCGCCGGACTGTGTATGTTTTTAAAAGCTGTGTGAGAGATCGTACAAGACCCCTACTTATTTTAGGATTGTCAGGGACAACGTATCTCCCCATCCGTAATATAAGGGGGCTTTACGCGAGTTATGACAAAAGTCGAAAATATGGGAGACATCATGATTTGTGTAAGGGGTGCCTCGAGTTTCCGGATGATATAGTGAGACATTGTAAAGAATGTCACATGGTATGTGAGCAGTGTAAAAGCACCAAATGTGAAAGCCGTGTAGTTGAGAAGAGAGACTGTGATGTGTGTAGACGCACATTTTTCAATAATAGCTGCTTTGATCTCCATAAATCAATTGGTACGTGCAGGAAAATGAGAATCTGTGAATGTGGTATGTTTCACACAATGGATAATTGGGGAAAATTTAAGCACAAGTGCGACGTAATTCACTGTCCTACATGCCAGGAGGAATATAAGGCGGATGGAGTAAAGCATGTGTGTTATATGAAAGATGCTAAGCCTAAAAATAACCCTTGTATAACTGTGTACTACGATATAGAAACATATACGAACGCTGAAACCAAAGAGGTAATTCCACATTTACTTGTGAGCCAGACCATCTGTGATGAGTGTATGGGTATCGAATGTGATGAGTGCCCCAAATGCGGTAAACGGACAAACGTTTTTAAAACGAATGTCAGCGATAGTCCTGTGAAACTATTTGTGTCCTATATTGTCAAGTTAGCCGACAAGTTCAAAAAAATGACTGTGTATATTCTCGCCCATAACGGGGCAAAGTTTGACACGCAGTTCCTTTATAAGGAGTTGCTTGAACACGAATCCTCTGAGATATTTACAGGTGATCCATTGAAAAGAGGCAACAAATTAATACAGATGCAGATAAGAGGCAATGTACAATTTAAAGATACTTTATTATTCACACCTTGTAAATTAGCAAAGCTACCCAAGGTGATGGGAGTAGCAGCTGAAGTTTCCAAAGGATACTTCCCATACACTTTCCTCACCAGCGAGACTTTAAACTACGTAGGCCCACCACCCCCCAAACATTATTTTGACTGCATGGATGAACGTGAAGACTTTGATCGATACTACGACAGTTTTAATGAAAGTAACCCTTATAATATAGCTGATGAATGTGAGCGTTATTGCGTGAATGATGTGCGCGTGCTTAGAGTATGTTTCCAGGCCTTTAGAAGTATGTACAATGTACATAGCCCGTTTCAAATGCGATCCACTACAAGTCGCAACCACCATCGCATCATTATGTTTTACGGTGTTCAAGAATAACTTCATGCCTAAAGACACCTTAGCCATTATTCACCGAAACAACCCCCGCAGTTACGGACACAAGGCTATTTACTGGCTCATACACCTGCAGCAACAAACAGGTGTATACATAAAGCACGCCCGCAACACGGGTGAAGTACCCATTAAGATTAATGGACGTGTTTTTTGGGTTGATGGGTTAAGTGAAAACCGTGTCACTGGTGTGAAGACTGTGTATTCCTTTAATGGATGCTGGTGGCATGGATGCCCCCGCCCTGAGTGCGGTATCGTCGGAGATATCCACGGTAGATCTCCTGCCGACTGTCTTGCAGGGACCCGCACCCGCGATCAACTTATAGGATCACAGTTCACTCACAAAGTCTTGTGGGAGCATGAATATGATGCACGGATGGAGACAGACGATGTATACCGTGAGGAAATAAAAACGATCAAGCGTTCAATGGTGCTGGACCCTCTCAAATGTGGTGATAGCTTGTTTGGAGGACGTACAAATCCATTCAGACTATACTTTCCACCTACGGTGGGCGTGAAGCTCCATTACTACGATTTCTGTTCTTTATACCCATACGTGATGAAGAGCCATCCGTACCCCGTGGGCGCTCCTGAGAAACTGGTGGGACCTAGCATACCCTCCATCAATGAATTTTCAAAAAATTTGAATGATCATTACTTTGGGCTCTCTTTCGTAGACGTACTCCCCCCAAGCAGTTTATGGATGCCTATCTTACCTGTCGTTATCGATGACAAGCTCATGTTTCCCCTGTGCGTGAAGTGCGCGGAAGAGGATAACGGCGAATGTAACCATATACCCCACCAGCGTAAGATCAGAGGCGTATATACAAGTCTGAGCTGGCCCTAGCCGTACGCCTTGGTTATAGAATACTGAAGATACACGAGGTGTGGAGGTTTCAGAAGCTCCCCAACCTTTTCACACCATATATAAACGCCTTTTTGAAGGATAAGGTTGAAGCATCAGGGTATCCGCGAGGAGTTGATACCGAAGATGAAAAGTCTGCCTATATTCAACGTTACTGCGACCGCGAAGGTATACAACTTGATCGTGTCCAAATTGTAAAGAATCCTGGCAAGCGCTTTAGTGCAAAATTGTGTCTAAACAGTCTATGGGGAAAATTTGCGCAGAATACCGGCAGAGGGAACATTCATTTGGCACAAAGTTATAGCGATGTCTGGGATTATGCCAATGCCCCCGATAAAGAGGTCATGGAGATCGTGAATGTAGGTAATACTTACGTGATAAAGTACAACAACACTGAATTTGCCACAGATACCTCAAGGGTTACAAACATACCTGTGGCGAGCTTCACAACAGCCTACGCCCGTATAAAACTTTGGGGTCTATTGCATTCTCTTGGGCGGAGAGTATTGTATGCCGATACAGATAGCGTGATATTCACAGAGAGGGAGGGTGATTACATGCCCGCTATTGGGGAGTTCCTCGGCGAGCTCACTGATGAGATCAAGGATGAGTATGGGGACGACGCATACGCCGACTCTTTTATCTCAACAGGACCTAAGACTTATGGGGTACGGGTCAGGGTAGGGGAGGAAATGAAAATATCGTGAAGGCAAAGGGTATTACGCTCAACCATGCGAATCGGGAGGTTGTTAACTTTGAGTCGTTGAAGGATCTAGTATGTTTGCAACCTCACCAACTAATTGTAGGCACCCACAATTTTCGGGCGCAGAAGCTGGGAGGCGTGAAGGAACTTAGGGGTACGATGGTGTGCCGTAACACCTATAGGAAACGTTACCAGTTACCTGGTACCTATGATACCGTACCCTTTGGATACCAATGATGCTTCTAACTCACACGTCTTGTATATAATCGTATCTATTTGTAAATATATATGTGTATATATATAACTTGAATATCTCGTTTATTAAATCGTATTTGTAAATATATATATATAACTTGAGTATCTCGAATCGTATTTGTAAATATATGAATATCTCAATAAATCAAATAGCGTTTCACTTTCTCCTTTGTGTGTGTGTGTGTGTGTGTAGGTGAAAGTTCTAAGCTCCGCCCACTGCGTGAGTCATGCTACTCTCTGGGAGTCCCTGCGTGGTCAGTCGACTGCAGTAAGCCCGAGAGATCAGACGTGTACTCAGATCAGACGTATATTGAAATGGCTACCTTTAATATCGCTTGCACAACGTTTATGAAATGGTATTCAGTAAAGTGTGAGGATGTGGTGGATACCGAAAAACTTCCTATTCCCCCCTCCTATGCCTCTTTTAAAACCACATTGGATTGTGCGAAGTTCCAAGATGTACAAATACTCTACGGATGTTCTGGTGAGACTGTTGAAGGCTTTCGTTGCACAGACGATGTGCTGAAGTATGCTGCAGGGCTAAACTTTATAAAGTCTCACATACACCGTGAAGTAAAAGAAACAACGCGTGCAGAAGAGAAGCAGCAGGTATGGATAATGAGCCTTGTGGATGGGTGGTGTGACAAGCGGTATCTCGTCATGCTACACCATGTCGAATACTCATACCCTACGTCTGAAAATGTGAATCTCGTGATCATGGACAATCTTAGGTGTTTTTATCACTATATTAACGTATTTCATGATGAGGTTCATAGTGAGGTTGTGGCTAGTGCCATGCGTGAGTTTTTAACAGATTTTAGAGACGAGTATCGTTTGATGGGTAGAAAGGAAAAATATGAGCATATGTTCCTCTCAAATAGTGCGCCGGAGTGTGGAGATGATTAGCTCCTAGTTCTTATCCAAAGTGCGTAGGCTGGTAGTGACGAAACGGAAAAACAAATATGTGCAACAATTCGAGTCGTACGAACATGCCCATTCACGTATCATCGAGTCAGCCGCCCGTCGAACCATTCCTGCCTGTGCCTCACACGGCTCATAGTTATCTCAGAGCTTGAGCCGAGTGGACGTGCGCTCTTCGAATACGATGGAACTTCCTTTGAGCAGCATTCTCAACGCCTGTACGATGTGTCCGTGACGAAATCGTTGCGCGTGTTCAGGCGTAATTCCGGTACCATTAGCTATGTACTGGAAACGGAATGTAGACCGACAAACAAACGGGTTTATTTAAGTATCGAGGAGATGAATAGAATCTTTGTGATAGTTGAGAAGTGGTGTGAAGATCGTTATAAAATACCTGCTAACGTAGGTACAAGAAGAGAGCAGATTAGTGACGCACCCTCATACGCCGTTGTATGTACGTTATGTATAAATAACGATCGGCCGTGCATTGATATAAGGCTGATGTGGAAGAATGCTTCTGATAATAACGCTCTTATTCCTACGCGAAACCGTTTCATCCTCGACAGAATGTTTGAAATCGTCGGATTCCGTAAACTGAAACCTATATTAGACGCGCGTGTTACGGATATGTTTTATTTTGATACAGTACTTGAATACGCATACACCGCTCTGCTCGATGGGTTTACCGAGTGTAGGGCTGGTGAGAATGGTCTAGTGCTGGATGTTTATTTAAAAAGTTTAGACTCTCTGAAATACCATGAACTTTGGTACAAAGCAATTGATCGGTACAAGGCTGAGCTCACCTACACCGTTCACCCTGAAGAACTATTTCTTTATATAACGCGCAGTTGTCGTAACGATTTAGAAGATTATTTCAATTGCCGCTATGTTGAGTGAAGAGTTCACGATTGATAAGCTCGAGTCGGTAGAAATAAACCCTCGATTGGAAAAGCGTTCTTATAAACTTGTGTTTAATAATGTAGCTAACGATGAACTCTTTGTGCGTGCTTTTGATTGTATTCTAGACGTGTTTAAAGATGACTTACCAACCGGTTGTAAAGTGGGAACAAAAATAGTACTGAACGATATGAAAGCCCTTCATATCGAATACAGGTTTCCCTATACTTTAAGCGGTGAAATATTATTAAGCCGCATATACTGCGTAATGCAGAGCAATAATGATGTAATTGTAAACTCGATTAAGACCGAGTTTAGTATTTTGAAAAAAAAGTGAATTGTATATATATATATATTTGCTTGACATTTCCCCGATTATACGCATATTTCTATTGATTTGTGTTTATTATATATATATATATATATTTTGCTTGATATTTCTCCTGTACTGTTATGTACATATTGAAGTGTATATGAAATGTATATTTTATTTTATATATCACCATAATGTGTGTGTGTGTGTGTATATTTCTCCTGTACTGTTATGTACATATTTCTATTGAAGTGTATATGAAATGTATATTTTATTTTATATATATATATCCATAATTGTGTGTATATATTTCTGTTATACGCATATTCCTCAAATGTATATTTATTTTCTATATATTTATAATAAAAAGAATGATGCAATGTTGTTTATTGTTATGCCTTCTACTACCGGTATTCTAATAATGTATACAACAGGTATCTGGCAATATTTAAGCCTTCTAAGCCAACTGGCTGATTAGGAGTCTATAATAGTGTATACAATGGTATCTGGCAACTCTGTCTTCGGAATACATGGCGCTATCTGGCAACTCAGCCAACTGGCTGATTAGGCGTATATAATAATAATAATGTATGCAATAATACTGCTAAAAAGAGGTATCTGGCAACTCATTTACAGCCAACTGGCTGATTAGGAGTCTATAATAGTGTATACAATGGTATCTGGCAACTCTGTCTTCGGAATACATGGCGCTATCTGGCAACTCAGCCAACTGGCTGATTAGGCGTATATAATAATAATGTATGCAATAATACTGCTAAAAAGAGGTATCTGACAACCATTTACAGCCAACTGGCTGATTAGGAGTCTATAATAATGTATACAATGGTATCGCGGTATCTGGCAACTCAAGCCATTTACGCCAACTGGCTGATTAGGAGCCTATAAAACAACGCCAACTCGGCTGGAAGTCTTAATGTGCACTTGGCTCCTGCCAGGTGAACACCTCTCCTCCTTTCTCTTGGGGGATAACGCCGCCTCCAAGTTTCCCCCCCACCCCCCTTTGCAACAACCCCCACCCCCTTTGCAACAACCCCATTTGCAACACCCCCGTTGCAACAACCCCCTTTGCAACAACCCCCACCCCCCTTTGCAACATTACATAATAACCTGCAACATTCTTGCACTCTCCCCTTTTGCGCTATACTACTAAGGTATTTCGAGATGGATTTAATTTTAAAATTTGTTTGTGATAAGGTTTTACAAAGAAATTGAAGTAATGTAATTTTGAAATAAATGATGAAATAAGCTTTATCTATTGAAAATATTTGTATAAGAAAAAATAGTAAATCTTTTCGGTTTGGCGGATTGCTACAGATATTTGCGAAACTTAGAAACTTAGCAAATCAATTATTTACAAATTTTATCCTAAGGAATGTCGGTGCTGGTTAAGTATGCGTCTACCATCTGAGTTTTGACAGAATATTTTCGTTAAACTAACGAAAATATCACGACTTACCTAACCAATTATCAAGGGCGTACAGTTGATCTATTATTGATAATTGGTTAGGTTAAGTCGTGATATTTTCGTTAGTTTTAACGAAAATATTCTGTCAAAACTCAGATGGTAGACCGCATACTTAACCAGCACCGAGTGTCTAATTCCTAACGTAACGTAACTAAACTAACCTAACCTAACCTATAACTACATTCCTTAGGGTAAAATTTGTAAATAATTGATTTGTTAAGTTTCGTAGGAGTCCGCCAAATCGAAAAGTTACCCAAAATAGTTTCAATTGAAAGTGGGTCTATAATGGGATTCACGTTTCCTCTCAGCCGGGAAAATTACTTGGATCACCCGAAGATCAGGGCCCCCATGTATTTTTATTTTTTGCTTTACAGTACCAAATATAATAATAAATTAAATTGAATGCCCGGTTAGGTCAACTGTACGCCCTTGACGATTGGTTAGGTTAAGTCGTGATATTTTCGTTAGTTTTAACGAAGATATCATTTGGTAATTGAGGCTGGGGGCCCTGAGCTTCAGGTGATCCTAATTTTGTAAATAAATGTATGAAACTTTTGCATTTTAACTTTTTTTATTTTCCCCAAATTCTTTGATTAACATTATGATTAACATTTGATCAACATTATATGTTGGAGTTAACAAATTCTTTTATTTGTTAAATTTTTCCAAACGAACTGTAAACTTTTGCTAACTATCCTATGCATAGTACAAAAGATAAGGACGAATATAACTGGACGAATACTATAAACGTCAGTCACTGTATATGAATTATTCAGTCGAACCACTGACACTCCACTTGTCCAGAGCCGTCTTGAGGTCTTTTGGGACCTCCGGGCACAAAGAAATTTGGAGCCCCCTAACTAGCTCAAAACATATTTTTTTAGTAAAATATTGACGTTTCGGGATTTAGGCAATATACAATATATATATATATATATATATATGAAAATTATTTCACGAAAGTGACACGTGAAAAATATTTATGATGAATAAAACCACGAAGGGAAAAGAAACACAAAGTGGTACTCAAGCGCTTTCGTCTGAATTCCTTCAGAATGGACTTAAACAAAAAGGGCAGGTTGCTAAATCTGTGGTAAAAATTTGTTTTTGTCTCTGTTTCCTTATAAATCTGTATGTTTCTCTTACAATTTTATTTTTCAATTTATTGCTGTATGCGTGTATATATATATATATATATATATATATATGATGAATAAAACCACGAAGGAAAGGAAACACAAAATGGTGCTCAAGCGCTTTCGTCTAATGACATCCTCAGGAACACTGAAGTACATAAAAAGGTTAAGCCTATATATAGGTTACAGAAAGAAAAAAAAAGAAAAAATAAATAACATACATACGCACACACACATATACATATATATATATATATATATACATACATATCTATATATACAAATACATACATACATACATACATACATACATATATACAATAAACAGAGAAGTAAAATAATACAAAAATAAAAAATAAAAAAATAATTAAAAATTAAAACCTTAAAGGATTACGAGTGAGGCGTACAGATTTGTAAGGAAAAATATCGATTTTTAGCACAAGATCAAATGGATTATAAAAATACAAATTTATACTGGAACTCTGCCCGGGTTTTAACGCACTGCTGCTGCTATGGTCAGGTTTCGATATATATAAAAAATAAAATGCAAATTAAAAGTTAATAAAGTAGAAGACAAGTTTACCAAAGATTTAATGTTTTACCCTTCTTATCTAAATCTGTTTTAAAGGAATTCAACATAACAGGATCGAGTTGAAAAAGACCTTTGCTTATGTTGAAGTTATTTGAAAGTTGGATAATGGCAGACTCAAGAATATTTCTATTAACAATGTTGCTTGAATGGAATAAAACTGAAGCACTATTCCAATCAATACAGTGGGCTAACTCTGACAAATGGACAAAAAGGGCACTGGACAACTGTCCTGTTCTAACGGAATATTGATGCTGTTTTATACGTGTGTGCAAATCCTTTCCCGTCTGACCTATGTAAAAGGAATCACATTGTTTACAACCAATTTTATAGATAATGCCTGAATTATTGGTAGGGCTATTTTTTACTATGATATTTTTCACAATATTGTTATATGAAAATACTACATTAATATCCAAAAGTTTAAGTACATTAGCAATGCCTAAAAAGCCCGGGAAAAATGGAAGTACTAAAATATTTTTGACAAAGTACGAGTGTTAATATTGACACGATAGAAAGTTCGTTTTGCCTTGTTGAGACAAGATTCCATAAACGCAGATGGATAACACAAATCACTTCCAATACCGTTGATTTTTTCCAATTCGGCATCGATGTATTCCGGACTGGCGATCCTAAGGGCGCGGAGAAACATTGATGAAAATATGGCCTTCTTAGTGTCCTTTTTTATTGTTAAAAAACCTTCGGCTTTACAAATTTGTTACAGTCTCGCGTGTTTTGAAAAACAGTGTAATCTCCCTCAGTATTTGTTTAACATAGTTAAAGGCCTCGTTTATAGTGCGGCGAATGGTAATTACGAAGATAACTTTCCTAAACGTTTTCGCAATAGCCTCTCACAATTAAAAAAAGATGGGGAGCTCCATATTACTAAAGCAGACAAGGCTAACACCATAGTTATTATGGACAAAGTGGACTACATCGGAAAGATGAACGAGCTTCTCCAGGACCCCGCCACATACAACAAACTTAGGAAGAACCCGCAGGATGACGTCATCAAATCATTTAATAGTGGCTTGAAACGCATTCTCGAAGATCATAAGAACTTAATTCCGCTTTTCATGTCCACTTCACCTGCTCTGCCCTACCTTTACGGTCTTATTAAAACCCACAAACCTGGTAACCCTATGCGCCCTATTATTAGCTCGGTGGGCTCTATTACTTATAAACTCTCCAAATGGCTTGTCAAAGTCTTGTCCCCCATTCTCGGAACTATCTCTGATTCACATGTAAAAAATTCCATGGATCTTACGGAAAAATTGAATAATGCACGTACTGAAACTAACGATAAATTGATTAGTTTTGATGTTTGTTCATTGTTTACAAAAGTGCCGATTGACGATATGCTTGACTTTCTCTCCCAAGAATTACATAAGTATGACCTGCCACTACCTTCACACATTGTTTTGGAACTCATTAAGCTTTGCATCAAAGACTGTAAATTCACTTTCAATAACGAGTATTATCAACAAGTTTTTGGGATGGCTATGGGCAACCCCTTATCGCCCCTCCTCTCCAATATTTATATGGAGTTTTTCGAAATTACCTATATTCCGAGAATCCTGGGGTTGGCATCCCTTGGTTGCGGTACGTCAACGATATTTTGTGTATCTGGTCCATGAATCGTGACCTGGATAGCTTCCTCCTTCAGTTAAATGATCAAGTCCCCTCCATTAAGTTTACTTTAGAAGTTGAGCAAGACAATTCAATCCCATTTTTGGATGTGCGTGTACATAGGGAAAGCCCAGGTTTTAAGTTTAGTATCTATCGGAAAACGACAAACAATTTGTCCTACGTACACTTTTACTCGGGACATGATACCCCCACTAAGAAGGCCATATTTTCATCAATGTTTCTCCGCGCCCTTAGGATCGCCAGTCCGGAATACATCGATGCCGAATTGGAAAAAATCAACGGTATTGGAAGTGATTTGTGTTATCCATCTGCGTTTATGGAATCTTGTCTCAACAAGGCAAAACGAACTTTCTATCGTGTCAATATTAACACTCGTACTTTGTCAAAAAATATTTTAGTACTTCCATTTTTCCCGGGCTTTTTAGGCATTGCTAATGTACTTAAACTTTTGGATATTAATGTAGTATTTTCATATAACAATATTGTGAAAAATATCATAGTAAAAAATAGCCCTACCAATAATTCAGGCATTCTATAAAATTGGTTGTAAACAATGTGATTCCTTTTACATAGGTCAGACGGGAAAGGATTTGCACACACGTATAAAACAGCATCAATATTCCGTTAGAACAGGACAGTTGTCCAGTGCCCTTTTTGTCCATTTGTCAGAGTTAGCCCACTGTATTGATTGGAATAATGCTTCAGTTTTATTCCATTCAAGCAACATTGTTAATAGAAATATTCTTGAGTCTGCCATTATCCAACTTTCAAATAACTTCAACATAAGCAAAGGTCTTTTCAACTCGATCCTGTTATGTTGAATTCCTTTAAAACAGATTTAGATAAGAAGGGTAAAACATTAAATCTTTGGTAAACTTGTCTTCTACTTTATTAACTTTTAATTTGCATTTTATTTTTTTATATATATCGAAACCTGACCATAGGCAGCAGTGCGTTAAAACCCGGGCAGAGTTCCAGTATAAATTTGTATTTTTATAATCCATTTGATCTTGTGCTAAAAATCGATTAACTTTTAATTTGCATTTTATTTTTTTATATATATCGAAACCTGACCATAGGCAGCATTGTGTTAAAACCCGGGCAGAGTTCCAGTATAAATTTGTTTTTTATAATCCATTTGATCTTGTGCTAAAAATCGATATTTTTCCTTACAAATCTGTACGCCTCACTGGTAATCCTTTATGGTTTTAATTTTTAATTATTTTTTTATTTTTTTATTTTTTTATTATTTTTACTTCTCTGTTTATTGTATATATATGTATGTATGTATGTATGTATGTATTTGTATATATAGATATGTATGTATATATATATATATATATATATATATATGTATATGTGTGTGCGTATGTATGTTATTTTTTTCTTTTTTTTCTTTCTGTAACCTATATATAGGCTTAACCTTTTTATGTACTTCAGTGTTCCTGAGGATGTCATTAGACGAAAGCGCTTGAGCACCATTTTGTGTTTCCTTTCCTTCGTGGTTTTATTCATCATAAATATTTTTCACGTGTTACCTTCGTGAAATAATTTTCATATATATATATATATATTTGGTTATGCGGGTATACATGTGTAGTTGTATTATTTGTAATTTTTCCAATTTATATTTATTTTTATTTCTTTATTCTTTTGTGACCTACCGATTTTTCAGTCAATAATTATAAAAACCTTTGGTAATTTTTTCCCTTATGCATATATATATATATATATATTCCTTATATATTGCGTTTATATTTCGTATATATACCTTATATATATATTAACGATTTAGATGTCGGCCTAGTCAGTACAGTTTCAAAGTTTGCGGATGACACGAAGCTGGGTGGTAGGGCGATTAATGACGAAGATAGAGGTAAAATTCAGAAAGATCTGAATAAAATCGTTGATTGGTCAGTCACATGGCAAATGAGATTTAACGTTGATAAGTGCAAAATTTTGCATATAGGTTCGCGTAACGGTAAATTTGCGTATAGTATGTCAGGGAAAGATTTAACAAGCGTAGAGCAGGAAAAAGATTTAGGAGTTATAGTCACTGGTGATTTAAAAGTAGCGAAACAAAGTACAGCAGCGGTCAATAAGGCGAACAAAGTGTTAGGTTTTATAGCTCGAAATTTTGAGTACAAATCGCGCGATATTATAGTTCCACTTTATAAATTATTAGTTAGACCCCATTTGGAGTACGCGGTCCAATTTTGGAATCCGTATATGCGCAAAGATATAGACAAAATCGAAAGAGTTCAAAGACGAGCAACTAAGATGATTCCGTCGCTTAGGTCAAAGTCGTACGAGGATAGGCTTAAGGAGTTAAAATTGACAACACTCGAGACCAGGAGGTTAAGGGGTGATCTAATCCAGGTTTTCAAAATTATGAATGGGTTCGATAACGTAGATAGAGATAGCTTTTTCGAAATATCTCAATATAATAGGACTAGAAATAACGGGTGTAAGTTGACAAGTAGAAGGTTCGAGACAGCAGTTGCGAAAAACTTTTTTACGCATAGAATAGTAAATAGCTGGAATAGTTTGCCGGTAGAAGTAATTAGTAGCACGTCTATAAACATGTTTAAAAATCGATTAGACGCATATGTTGATAGAAAGGGTATAGTTTAAGGTAGTAAAATTAAGGCTTTCTGGGGATAGATCCCACAGCTCAACACAAGTGTTGTGGGATATAGGGAGGCAGCGTCTTGGGTTAGGGGATACTCTCTGTCCTTACACACCCCATTTAAAGAGATTCCTCTGCCGAGCGGTGCCCCCCATAGTACTGAGAGGTATTGAAAAACTCATGATCTTCACTTGCCCCACAAACACCTTTAAATGGGAGACCCAAAATGGGTGCACACACATTTCTACATTACTGTACAGTCTTTACAGCCACACCTACTCTTTTTCTCGTAAGTGTATATATTGTAATGTATATGATTGTAAATTTTGACTTGGTCCGCTATCGATATGGACCGTGACTTGATGGATATCGTAATGAAATTGACTGGATTCGTTGGATCCGATATATTTGCATGTCCTTTATAAATAGATATAGAGTGTAACATATTTGTGGATAGTAGTCTATTATGACTTGATCCTCTGGATCAGAGATTCTATCTTTAGTTTTAAATCGATAATTAATTAGTTTTAAATTGATAATTATTTAGTTTCGTAAAAATTGGTCGTTGCCAATTTACCGGCAGTTTTTACATAAATTTCTTATGTTCTTGTGGTTCGGAACCCACGTAAAATTGTAGGTCCCCTCCGCCACCACGGAGGACATACACAATACACGAACACAGTTAGGTAGACCAGCCATGAGTGGATCCTAGGGTCTTTGTTGGTCTGAAACATTATAACATTATAACAATGTTGTATATATTTTTATAGTTCTTTATATATCATCTAGGCATCATTTTGTTTTCCAATTTATATTTGCTTGTACTTTTTTATTCGTTTGTGACCATAGTATGCATGATTCAGACAATAACTAAAAAACCTTTGGTAATTTTTTCCCTTATAAATTTGTGTGCCTCTCTTAAAATTTATTTTTCAATTTATTATATATATATATATATTTTTTTTGGTTTATTTCTTTATTTCTTTGTGACATATATATCAATTTGGCATCATTCATCTATTAAATTGATTGTAAACTTTCCTTTTGAGCTTGAATTTGTAGACTCCACTGAAGTGAGTAGGACCCAAAATGAAAACAGCTCAACTTAGGTTTTAATCAACTAAAAATACCGCTAACATCTTTGACACAACTGCAAAAGGAAACATAAGAACTACGTTAATTAAATAAATAATAGTACAAATACAAAGAATTGAGTTATCTTAGCATTAAAGGTACATCCAAGAAATACTTTAGTAAATCAATCAGTATCATTAAGTTAGAGCGCTATACCAAAGAATAATACTTATACGTACCAAAGAACTATTATCAATGATTTTATCAAGATGCTCTTTTATTCATTATTATTTATCAAACTTTTATTATGTTTTTATATTTATCATTTTATTAATTTTCACCTGAAAATTACTTAAACCTGCAAAACATAGAGGATATAGAATACGTTAGTTTTGATAAATTACACATTCTCTATAGTATTAAATACATGTATAACTGTATTGGATTATACTTCACAAATAAAACACGGTTCAGAATTTAAGGAAGACCAAAAATTATTACATTCTTCCCCCCTCAAATTCTGAAACGATCACATGTAAGGCGCAGGTTTTCTAACCTAAATGTACATACTAGCTTAAACTAATTAAACTTAAATCTAAGAGTAACCATATCGATCAACTGGTCGTCTGATACGGGAGGAGCGACGCAGAGGAGGATTGGTAGGTGAATCTTGATTTTGGGGAATGGGAGCTTGGTATATTACTGGCGTCTGTGCATCTAGAATTTGATCTTGAGTCTCAACATCTAAGTTTGTGGAACGTCAACGTTTTCAATCGGAACTTCAGGTCTCGTCTCGGTCCGGATAGGGGAATCGCCAGCAGGAGCAAGGTCTTTAATAGCGACCGTATCTTCCCGACCGCTGGGAAAACGGATATGAGCATATTGGGGATTAGATTCTAACAACTCTACTTCTTGAACTAATGGATCGTCTTTGTTTCTGACGTATTTTCGTAGCAATACCTTCCCAGGAGACGAAAGCCATGTCGGCATACTCATCCCAGACGTAGATTTTCGAGGAAAGGCAAAGAGACGCTCGTGAGGAGTACAATTGATTGAGGTGCATAATAACGAACGTAGAGAGTGCAGAGCGTCCGGCAGCACGGACTCCCAGGCGCGGATGGGCAGACCTTTGGATTCTAAAGCCAAGGTGACTGTCTTCCATACAAGGCCGACGTAGCGCTCGCACAGGCCGTTACCAGTAGGGTGATAGGGAGTCGAACGACTTGTCGGGACACCTCGTTGATGTAAAAAGGATTTGAGGTCTGCGGACATAAATGAGGCTCCCCTGTCCGAATGTACATACCCTGGCAACCCAAAAATCGAAAATAAAGTAGTTAGGCAGGATATCACTGTAGGGGAAGAAGTGTCGCGACAAGGAAAGGCAAAGGGGAAACGAGAAAATTCATCGACTACAATGAGCAGATATTTATTACTAGACGAAGAAGGCAGCGGACCTTTAAAGTCGATGCTTAAACGGTCAAAAGGTCGCATAGATCTAATCAACTCGTGTTCTTGGGGTCGATAAAATTTTGGTTTCAACCTTTGGCAAGTGTGGCAGCCAGAAATTACACGTTTGAGATCGTCAACAGAATAAGGAAGATTGCGTACTCGAACAAAATGTGCAAGCCTGGTTACCCCAGGATGGCAGAGTGATTTGTGAAGTTCGTATAGATCACTTTGAGATGTGGAAGCACAAATCTCTCGTGATAAAGCGTCAGCTGCGGTGTTGAGAGAGCCCGGTCGGTGCACAACTTCATAACTATAAGGCATGAGTTCTAATCGCCAACGAGTTATCTTTTCGTTCTTTATTTTGCCTTTGTGTTTAATATCAAACATATATGAGACAGATTTTTGATCTGTTATGAGTGTGAATTGTTTACCTAAGAGAAAATGTCTCCACTTCCTGACAGCTTCTACAATTGTTAGAAAATCTAGAAGAGGAAGAACCATTGTTGTCCCAAGGCGATACGATGACTAAGCTGATTGATGCAGCATTGCTTGTATATATATTAAGTTAAGGTGTGTATATATATCCATCTCATAATTGTAAGGTTAGTGAAAAATTAAATTAATTTAGAACTAACATTTTTGAGCTCTTGTGGCATCGTTGTTTGGTCACATTGTTGGCATCATTTTGGGACGCTGCGCGTCCTTTCTACTCGTTTGTGGAAGGTCGTACGTAAAGGTGTGGTTTGATAGAGAGCTCTCTTGCAATTCAGTTTGGTTGTTTAGATACATGATTGTTGCATCGTGCAATAGTCCAGGTTGCGTTGTTGTTGCAAGGTTCAGAAAGAAGACCACAAATAGTACCCTTTTGTTTACCTTTTAAGTTCATGTAATTTAAGGTCTAAGGTAGGCCCGCATCGAGTCAGCAACCCTGAGGTTACCCTGAGGTAGGACCTAATAGGATCTCAAATCCGTAAGTTTTAATTTAGCTTAACTTGGCTTTAGGTAGAACTTGCCCTTTAGAATTTGGCCGTTCACGGCTCAGCTGGGATTTCGAACCCGACAAATAAATAAAATAACATGGTCCTTCAGAACCGGATTTCTACCCCAAGACTGAGTCAGTGACCATTTTTCGGCAAAGTTCTGATTGTGCAAATTGTATCCCAAGTTAGGCCTAGACGGGTTGAGTATTATTGAGTTAAGGTCCCAGGGTAAAAAGTTTGGTCGCCCAATTGCGAAACTTGGCCAGTCGTCTGTCGTTTTTTGGCCTACTTTTTTCCGGTTTGGTTAATTTTGGGTTATTATTGAGTTAAGGTCCCAGGGTAAAAAGTTTGGTCGCCCAATTGCGAAACTTGGCCAGTCGTCTGTCGTTTTTGGCCTACTTTTTTTCCGGTTTGGTTAATTTTCGGTTATTATTGAATTAAGGTCCCAGGGTAAAGTTGGTCGCCCAATTGCGAAACTTGGCCAGTCGTCTGTCGTTTTTTGGCCTACTTTTTTTCCGGTTTGGTTAATTTGGGTTATTATTGAATTAAGGTCCCAGGGTAAAGTTTGGTCGCCCAATTGCGAAACTTGGCCAGTCGTCGGTCGTTTTTTGGCCTATATTTTTTCTGGTTTGGTTAATTTTGGGTCATTATTGAATTAAGGTCCTGGGGTGGAAAATTTGGTATTCCATACTGGTGTTTGGTTAGTACCCCACTCAGCAATTCAGTTTATTTGAAAGTAAAATTTGCGTTTGATCAGTTTGGTTAAGTATTTCTGCCAATTCAGCTCATTTGGTATTGAGCCCAAGGGTTGTTTACATTGAAGATGAGTGCATCTGAATTGAACAAATTTATAAAAGGAGAAGTGCCTACAAAGGTCTAATTACAAAGGTCATTGCCACTATAGATTCTGCCATAGAGCAAGAGGATTTACGCTTAGTGACTGCGAAGCTTGCCATATTAGAAACTAAAAAGGTTGCTCTAAGTGAGGTAAATGTTAAAATTGAGGCTCTTATAGAAGAGGATGAAATAGAAAATAACATAATTTACTTTGAAGAGATTATTGATGATATGACTAACGTAGGCCTCCGAGCAAAAGAGTTTAGCAGCTCAGTACAGTTAGAGACCAGGTCTAATAATGAAACACAACATCAACAAATGATGCTTGTGAAGTTAAGGTTAACAGATCTGTAGTTCAATTACCGAGGCTTGTACTCAAAACATTTTCTGGGAGTATTCAGGAATGGCAAGGATGGGCAGACAGTTTTCAATCAGCAGTTCATTCTAGTCAAGTGTTAAGTGCCGTGGAGAGTTTAATTATTTGCGGTCCCTCTTGGAAGGGGAGGCAGCAAAGACTATAGCAGGATTAGCATTAACAGAGGCTAATTATAATGTGGCTTGGGATATATTAAAGAAACGGTTTGGTAAGCTAGAGATCTTAATTAAAAGCCACCTCCGTGCACTTTTAACTATACCTCCTGTTAATAATCCTAATAGTGTCAAGGAGTTACGGCAGTTATATGATGAATTTGAAATTAGAACTAGGTCTCTGGACAACTTGGTGTAGGAATGGAAAAGTATGGTATAATGTTGGTTCCTACACTGGAGTCTAAATTGCCTAGCTCAATTTTGCTTGAATTAAGTAGGGGACACTCTGCAGAACATGTGTACATCCCCCTTCAGCAGATGTTAAGTCTTTTAGGCACAGAATTAGCAAGACGAGAGGGAGTTGAGTTTGCACAGTGGGATGGTAAACAAGAGGACAAAGGCAGGCACAGCACCAAAGTTTCCACAAAAAGGAATAGCCCAGGTACAGTGTCAGCTCTACATGCCTCCTCTGAGAATAAATTAAAGGGAATCAAGGAATGTATATTTTGCGAAGGCAACCACAAGTCATATAAATGTGAGGTGGCTGAGGCCTTACCCTTTGAGGAGAGAAAGGACAGGGTAACTAAGTCCACAGCATGTTTTAAATGTTTTTTGAAAGGTCATAGAGCAAGATTTTGTAAGTTTAAAATTTTGTGCAAAAAATGTCATGGTAGGCATCAGCCATTATTGTGTGAAAACACTCTTAGTAGGCCTACCCCAGAAGTAGAGACATCAGTGGCACATGCCACTGCTATGCAAGGGAGTAAAAGTAAAGGGGATTATTGCAAACAACTGCAGCCTTATTAATTGGGAATGAGGGAGAAGCTACTGTAAGAGTGTTGTTTGATAGTGGTAGCCAGTGTAGTTTATTAAGACCAGAATTTCCAGAAAATTGAAGTTTAAAGAACTTAAGAGGGAAAATTTAAGAATTTCTGGGTTTGGGGGTTCCGTTCAAAACCGAACCAAATTTAAGAAGGTAGAAGTTCTGGTTAAAGGGTTGTTACCGCAAAGTCCCACTATCAAGGTCCAAGCTGTAGAGATTGAGGAACTTTGTGCTCCAGTCACTACTTGTTTAGATATGGCATGTGTCCAAGAATTGCAAGTTAAAGGAATTAATTTGGGCAATAATAAGTTTGAGGGAACAGAAGATATTAGTCTTTTGATTGGAGCTGACTATTATTGGGACTTCATCACTGGTAATATTGTCCGTACATCTCAAGGCCCAGTAGCTATTGAAAGTAAGCTAGGCTGGATGCTACATGGTAGTTATTGCAATGAAATGGAAGTTAAGGCTCTCTTTGTTAAGATTGAGGAGAACAGCCATGGTCTGGAAAGGCATTTGAAAGCATTTTGGGAACTTGAATCTATTGGTATAAAGGACAACCAGGCAAGTACAGTGAACAATGATGTTTTAGAGCACTTTGAAAAAGGGATTGGGTTTAGAGATGGTTGCTATGAAGTTGGCCTACCATGGAAGGATTCTTGCAAACCGGTTCAAACCTTCAGCTAGCTAATCGGAGGTTGGAGACTTCATTGTACAGGCTAAGAAAAAATGAGGAGTTGTTAATTGAATACGATGAGGCCATCCTAAGTTATGTAAGGGAGGGCTATGCTGAAAGGGTGCAAGGTGAGCTGGTGAGCCAGGAGGCACATTATCTGCCACACCATGCAGTGGTACGGCGAGACAAAACTACCACCAAACTGAGGGTAGTTTTTGAGGCTCAGCCAAGGACAAAGGTGGTGTGTCCTTGAATGACTGTTTGGATGCTGGGCCAAATTTAAATGCAGATTTATTTTCCTTGTTACTGAGATTCAGGTTTGGTAGAGTAGCATTGACTGCAGATGTGAAGCAAGCTTTTTTGCGAATAAAGTTAAAACCAGAGGACAGAGATGCAGTAAGGTATCTGTGGGTGGATACGAAAGACTTGTTGGAAAATGAACCTAAGGTTCAAGCATATAGAATGAAGTCAGTGTTGTTTGGCCTCAGCTCTAGTCCATTTCTGTTGGCAGCTACTATGCAGTACCATTTTAAGAAATATTCTGAAGTCTATCCTAACACTATTGAACACATAAGGAAAAATTTTTATGTTGATGATTTGCTATGTTCCGTGGATAATACAGAAATGGCTAAACAGATATTCATGGAGGCTAGAGCTATAATGAGGGAGGCTGGCATGGAGCTCAGAAAATGGCAGACCAATCATTCGCAATTACAAGAGTTTATGAGTCATTCCTCTGTAGTACCTGACGCAGCAGAAAGTATTGAGGATTCTGGTATTAAGGAGTTGTGGGCAATAGACGCAAAGGTGCTAGGCATCGTTTGGCAGCAAGATGATGATTTGTTTACCTTCAATGGGAAATCTTTAGTAGAGCTGGCTGAGAATGAGACAAGGTGGACAAAACGGACAGCTCTTAGTTTGGCTTCGAAGGTCTTTGATCCTCTTGGATTCCTGGCTCCATTTGTGATAAAGTCAAAAATTTGGTTTCAGAGCCTCTGGGAAATTGGACTTGGTTGGGACCAAGAGTTACCTGATCATATGGTGGTAAGGTGGAAATATTGGTTCAAAGAATTGGCACATCTTGGAGACATTGAAATCCCAAGATGGTACTTTGGAGAGTTGAACAATAGTCCCGACAATTTGGAGCTGCACATCTTTTGTGATGCAAGTGAGGAAGCCTATGCAACTTGTATTTATATAAGAGGCGCATTGCAAGAGGAAGTAAGTTGCAGGTTGGTTGCTGCAAAGAGTAGAGTAGCACCTTGAAAAGGCTTTCTGTTCCAAGGTTGGAATTGATGGGTGCCGTTATTGCTAGTCGGCTTGCAATTACAGTGCGAAAGTCTTTGGCCCTCTATGAAATTCCAAGCTATTATTGGACAGACTCCACTATAGTTTGGCACTGGTTAAGAAGTCAGGCAAGGAAATGGAAACCATTTGTTGCCAATAGGGTGGAGGAAATTCAAGCGCACACAGATCCCAAGCAATGGAAGCATTGTCCAGGCATCCAAAACCCCGCTGATTTACCAACACGAGGAATTTCGGTGAAAGATCTTTCACAATCAAGTTTGTGGTGGAATGGGCCAGAGTGGCTAAAACTTGGAAGTGAAAACTGGCCTTCTAATCAGCCTATTGTAGGAGAATGCCAGGCTGAAGAAGCATGGGTGAGTGAGGTGAGAAAATGCGCTGTGAACAGTTGTCAAGTTATGCAGCTGGACCCCATATTGAGGCTTGAGGACATTAGCAGTCTGAAAAGATTGTTAAGAGTGACAGCATGGGTATATAGATTTACCAACAACATAAAGGGAGAAACAAGAAGGGAAGGAATTCTGAACAGTAATGAGATTCAGCAAGCCAGGAAATACTGGGTGGTATATATGCAGAAGAAAAAATTTGGTGAAGAGAGAGAATTGCTCACCAGCCATCCATTACAGGTTCTACCAACACATTCTGCGCTCAAGGGTTTGGATGTGTTTTTGGATCAGGATTTATTGAGAGTAGGAGGTAGACTACAGTTTTCTGGGCTTCCAGAGGAGAAAAGACATCCAATTTTGCTACCTTCTGGGGGCACTTTGTGGACCTTTTGATCCTGGATACTCATCATAAGCTGTTACATGCTGGAGTTAGAGAAGTGATAATAGAGATTAGACAACAATTTTGGATTCTCAAAATTAGACAAGTAGTGAAAAAGGTCTTGCATAAATGTGTAGTTTGCAAGCGTTGGAGTGCAAAGCCTTATTATGAAAAGGTGGCTCCACTTCCAAGAGAACGGTGTGTCTATACTGCCCCATTTGATGTAGTGGGAGTAGACTTTGCAGGGCCAGTCTATGTGTATGAGCGAGGGGAGTCTAACAAAGGTTATATATGTCTTTTCACCTGTGCTACCACCAGAGCAATCCATTTGGAGTTGGTAAGCAACTTAAGTAGTGATGTATTTCTTTTGGCCTTTAAAAGGTTTGTGAACAGAAGGGGTTTCCCAAATAAAATCATATCGGATAATGCAAAAACCTTCAAAAAGGCTGCAAAGGAACTCCAAGAAATTTGGTCCTTGCTAAAAGAGGAAGGATTCCAATCCTACTTTTCACACCAAGGGGTACAGTGGGAGTTTATTGTTGAGAGAGCACCATGGTGGGGAGGATTTTGGGAAAGGCTAGTGAGAAGTGTAAAGTGTCCATTAAAGAAACTTTAGCTAATGCTCATTTGAGCAAAGAAGAATTCTCTACTGTTTTATGTGAAGTAGAAGCAATGGTGAACAGTAGGCCTATCACTTTGTTTACAACAGTAGGCAGGATGCAGAGCCATTGACACCAAATCATTTTCTTTGTGGTAAACGATTAACATCAAACCCCAGTGTGCCAGAAGACTTGCAGCCCATCCAGAGCACTCAAGGAGAGTTAACCAGACGGTTCAGGTACCTTGAAGAGCTACAAGATCAGTTATGGAAGAGGTGGCAGATGGAATACTTGCCAGAACTCAATTATTACCCATCAGGCAAGGTAAAGGGCTCCAATGCAAATTGTATCAAGGTGGGAGAAGTGGTAATGATTGGGGATGAAAGACCAAGGCAATGCTGGAAGCTTGGCATAATTGAAGAGTTGTTTGTTGGCAAAGACAATTTAGTTAGGTCTGCACTGGTAAAGACTTCAGGAGGAAAGTTAAAGAGACCTATACAAAAACTCTATGCTTTAGAAATCAGCAAAAACACAGATAGTCAAGATGAAACATTTGAGTTACAGCCTCATGAAGAAGGCTTGGCTAACCTTGCAGAAGGTAATGACAACAATGCCTCTTCGGTGGGGAGTGTTAGAAAATCTAGAAGAGGAAGAACCATTGTTGTCCCAAGGCGATACGATGACTAAGCTGATTGATGCAGCATTGCTTGTATATATATTAAGTTAAGGTGTATATATATCCATCTCATAATTGTAAGGTTAGTGAAAAATTAAATTAATTTAGAACTAGCATTTTTGAGCTCTTGTGGCATCGTTGTTTGGTCACATTGTTGGCATCATTTTGGGACGCTGCGCGTCCTTTCTACTCGTTTGTGGAAGGTCGTACGTAAAGGTGTGGTTTGATAGAGAGCTCTCTTGCAATTCAGTGTTTGGTTGTTTAGATACATGATTGTTGCATCGTGCAATAGTCCAGGTTGCGTTGTTGTTGCAAGGTTCAGAAAGAAGACCACAAATAGTACCCTTTTGTTTACCTTTTAAGTTCATGTAATTTAAGGTCTAAGGTAGGCCCGCATCGAGTCAGCAACCCTGAGGTTACCCTGAGGTAGGACCTAATAGGATCTCAAATCCGTAAGTTTTAATTTAGCTTAACTTGGGCTTTAGGTAGAACTTGCCCTTTAGAATTTGGCCGTTCACGGCTCAGCTGGGATTTCGAACCCGACAAATAAATAAAATAACAACAATAGCGTACGCTTCCTTCTCTACTGCGCAGTGATTTTTCTCAGCAGAAATTAGCGAACGAGAAAAGAAGGCTACAGGCCGGCCATTTGATTGAGGGTGGCACCGATTGCTGCATCGGAAGCGTCAGTTTCCACGGTGAAACGGCATATTTTCATCGATATTGGCTTAACTGATCCAATTATGGCAGATTTTAATTTTTCAATAGCGGCGACAGCTTCCTTGGAGAGAGGAAACTTGGCATCTATCAAGGGGCGTATTTTCTGGGAAAACTGAGGAACCCACTTTGAATAGTAGGCGAAGAGACCAGTTAAGCGAGAAAGCGACCGTTTACATGTAGGTATTGGCATTTCTTTCAAGGGGGCGAGACGAGACGGATCTGGACGGAGTTCATTGTGGCTGATTTGATAACCTAAAATGCAAATAGTATCTTTAGAAAAGTGACTTTTGTCGTTGTTCAACGTCATTTTAAATTTTTGGGCAACTTCCAAAAATTTTGATAGATTTTTGTCGTGATCCTCTTGGGTACGACCGCATATCGTCACGTCGTCAAGGTACGAGTACGTATCTATTAATGTATTTTCTCTTATCAGACTATCTATTATACGTTGGAAGCACGCAACTCCGTTCGTGAGACCGAAACTAAGACGTTTAAATTGAAACAGACGGCCATCTGCTTCGAATGCCGTGTAAGCTTTATCATCAGCATGCTGTGGCACACAGTGATAAGCACTTCGTAAGTCTATAGTGCTAAATACTTTATACGAAGAAATTTTGTTGACTAAATCCTCTATATTTGGAAGCGGGTAGGCGTCTAGGTGCGTAAATTTATTTATGGTTACAGAGTAGTCGACTACTAACCTTTTCTTGCTGTTACTGTTGTTAACAACGTGGACCTGTGCACGCCAAGGAGAGTCGCTAGGTTCTATGATATCTTCCTGGAGCATTCGGTCAATTTCTGAGCGTATAAATTCAGTATCCAACGTTTTGAACTTGCGTGACTTCGTTATTATAGGTTTACAATCGGGGGAAAGGTTGGAGAATACGCGGGGTGGATCAATTTTTAAGGTCGCTAGAGAGCAAATTTCCAAGTCGGGCTCAGAGCCCCCGAAATTCATTTTAACAAAGGAGTGTTTACCCAGGAAAGGTAAGCCAAGGATAACATCAGTACAGCATCCGGGAAGTACGAGAAGTCGAACATTGCCATAGGAACGTTTCCTTATTTTTAATTCCACTTCACAGAATTTGTTTATCGGAGTTGTGAGATTAACCGAGGCCATAGATATGGTTCCTTGATAGTCCTGCATTGGCAATTTCAGGTTTTGCGCGATGTATTCAGATATGAAGTTTTCGGAACTCCGAGTATCCAGGAGACCCTTCAAGAGATAATTATTAACATGTAAGTCAACAATTGAATTCTTCAGAGTAGACGGCACACAAGCGAGGGTTGCTGAGTGAACAGACGCACTGACTGGCTCCTTTGTGGACTTGCAAACCTTTGAAAAATGACCTCGTTTTCTACATTTGTAGCAAGTTGCGTCACGAGCGGGACATTGCGAGCGATCGTGTCGTGAAGAGTTACCACAGAAGAAACATTTCTGGTTACGGCGAGGAGCGGCAGCACATGTTTCGGTTTCCTGAACAGATTCTCTCGATGTCTGCCGGGGGTCATCAGGGCAATTCTCACTAACGGCTTCTACCGTAGCTATAAGGCGACTTTCAGGGGTAGCAGAATCATAAGCTTGAGAATCTTTCATTGCAATCTCTAAGGCCCGAGCTTGATCCACTGCCGAGGAAAGATTCAAGGTTTTGTTTTCTAGCAATCTAGTTCGGATACGAGGCGAAGAAATGCCAGTGATGAATGAGTCGCGAATATACTCATCTCGATAAGTGTCAGCTGTTACATTTTTGAAGCTGCAATCTATGCTAAGTTTCTGTAAAGACCGTACATATTCGTCTATGGACTCCGTGCCTTGTTGTTTGCGAGTAGCGAGCTTGTGACGAGCCACTACTTTATTGGCGGGCTGAATGAATGCATTCTTCAAGGCAGTTAAGGCTCCGTCGTAAGTAGTACACTCAGATATAATCTCAAAGTTTTCGGAAGAAACAGAGTTAGCCAAGAGTCCGAGATAAGTGTTACTACTTCCTTCAAGTGCATCCTTATATCGCGAGAAGACGAAAAGCCAATGTTTGAAGGTACGTGCCGCTTCAGGTGCAGTCGGTAGTACCTCAAGTCTTTCAGGCCGTAGTCCACGTTCCATCGCAACAACAGACGAAGAGTTTTTAGTTGATTAAATTGAAGTGAGTAGGACCCAAAATGAAAACAGCTCAACTTAGGTTTTAATCAACTAAAAATACCGCTAACATCTTTGACACAACTGCAAAAGGAAACATAAGAACTACGTTAATTAAATAAATAATAGTACAAATACAAAGAATTGAGTTATCTTAGCATTAAAGGTACATCCAAGAAATACTTTAGTAAATCAATCAGTATCATTAAGTTAGAGCGCTATACCAAAGAATAATACTTATACGTACCAAAGAACTATTATCAATGATTTTATCAAGATGCTCTTTTATTCATTATTATTTATCAAACTTTTATTATGTTTTTATATATCATTTTATTAATTTTCACCTGAAAATTACTTAAACCTGCAAAACATAGAGGATATAGAATACGTTAGTTTTGATAAATTACACATTCTCTATAGTATTAAATACATAATAACTGTATTGGATTATACTTCACAAATAAAACACAGTCCAGAATTTAAGGAAGACCAAATTTTTGGTTTATTATCTGTTGGTTTATTTCTTTATGGTTATTTAGGCTGTGACGTATATATCACTAAGACATTATTTTGTAATTTTTTTTTCCAATTTATATTTATATTTATTTTTATTTCTTTATTCTTTTGTGACCTGTTTCATAAACAAGCCATTTGAATTTATGTTGAATTTCGGCCAAAGTGCTAAAAGTGTCATTTTTCCATACAAATGTGTTTGCTCCTCCCACAATTTTTTCTATACTTACTATATATATATATATATATATATATATGTTTATTTTTGTAAATATATTGCCTTGAACTCTCCTTTCACTCCAGTGTTCCTGAGGATGTCATTAGACGAAAGCGCTTGAGCACCACTTTGTGTTTCTTTTCCCTTCGTGGTTTTATTCATATATATATATATATATATATATATATATATATATATATATATACAGTACAGGGTGGGCCGTAAGTTTCCATACATAGGAAAAATAAACATTTTTTTATGGACAACCATTTTTATTTATATAATATGCTCTACATGGTTGCCATTGTTTTGAAAACACATTTCGATACGTGTTCCCCACTGTTGATGAACACGCATTAGCACAGTTGACGTTATGCTTGTAATGGCGTTGGTGATACGTTCCTTTAGATGATTTATGTCTCGTATCTTTTCCTGATACACCATGGCCTTCAAGTGCCCCCAAAGATAGAAATCAAGGGGGGTGAGATCTGGGATCTGGGAGGCCACTCCACAGGACCACGCCGACCAATCCAAGCATCCGGAAACTGCTGATCCAAATACCGACGCACGTGAAGACCATAATGAGGTGGAGCTCCATCTTGCTGGAAGTAAACTGGGAAGTTACCTTCCTCGTTTAGCAGGGATGGGAAAATCTCTTCTTGCAACATGTTAAGATACCTTTCGGCATTAAGATTTCCACTGACAAAAATTGGTCCAATAATTCTGTCACCCCATATCCCGGCCCACACCATCACTTTACCGGCACCTTGCATCTTCGTCGGACTCAGCCAGTTAGGGTTAGCATTACTCCAATAACGTATGTTTTGCCGATTAACCTCTCCATTGACGTAAAAATTTGCTTCATCAGTAAACAAGATCTTAGTTGAAAAGTTTGCATCCTCGTTCACTTTGGTTAATGCCCATTCACAGAATTCCATCCGTCTATCCGGGTCGTCTTCACTCAAATGCTGTGCCATATGCAATTTGTATGGATGCCATTTGTTTGCTTTCAAAATGCGCCTGATACTCGATCTGCTGACACCACTTTCTGCAGACAACCGTCGTGTACTTTTTCTGGGACTCCGTGTAAGCGCTGTAAGTATCGTAGCTGTTGTGTCTTCATCGGTGGCTGTACGTCTTGGACCACTTCGCGGTTGATCTGCAACATTTCCAGTTTTCTGAAACTTGTTAATAAGTTTTGCCACAGTGTCGTGTGTGATGTTCGTTCCATGTTGTCTGTTAAAGTTATTGCAACCATGCGACTGCTTCCCGACCCAGCCATCAGTATGATTTCAATTCGTTGCTCTTTCGTCAAACGCATATTCTTAGGGTATCTGAAACATAAAAACAAACGTTTAAATTTTCCTATGTATGGAAACTTACGGCCCACCCTGTATATATATATATATATATATATATATATATATTTATTTATTTATTTATTATTATACAACATTTTACAATAAAATATAAAGCAATGAATTAAAATAATTTTCCTACACTCTTTTTGGTACCAAAATGGAGGAGAATTTGAAAAATCAATTTTTTGTATTTCAGATTCGATGATTAATTATTAGTGAAAAGTAATTTAACCTTGATTCCAGCTGGAGTCTTCTCAGTTCACTTTTTATTAGACTCCGTTTCGAAAATCACAAACAAACAAACACACAAACAAACGCACAAACTTTATTTCAGACTCAACGGGTACAAACATTATACAAGTGGTCCATTGAAGGTTAAAAGATGGTTGCCTGGAGCAGTGACTATGTACGCCAGTAAAACTCTATAAATAATGAATATACAGTTGCCTACGACACTTCTTGTACATTTGTATAACGTATGACGTATCTGCTCTGAAATGGTATGACGTCACTGAAATGGGCAAGATTTCAATTTTTGGACTGCCAAAAATCTCGTGGTCCTAAAACTACATATTAGCCTAATCTTTTGCATTAAGGGGTAAATTATATAAATAGAGTTTGCGACCAACTGGTTCCTCGTCAATTATACTTAAGGAAAATAGTACTAAGGAGGTAATTTAAAAATAATTTATGTATGAACTTGATAATAAATAAATTGAGGAACTGGGGTTTTCCATGGTGAACTTGCGCCTGTAGATTATGATAAGTTGAGAGTTTGTGTTGAAGTATGTATGGCATCCTAAGCTTGGTAGAATGGTTGAAGATGTGTGTGGAAGGTGCCAGGAAATGAAAGTGGATCATCAAGTGATTTGCTCTCATATTAAAAGGGAAAACGCAACGATTGTTTCTAGTTAGTAGCCACTTGTAGACTTGATTGTTTTGCCTAAGATTCCCCCAAAACATATTGGATGTTTCGGCCGCGGTATAATATTTTAGTAAATGGATGTGTGTGTGTGTGTGTGTGTGTGTGTGTGTGTGTGTGTGTTGGTAAGTGGACTTAAGTGAGGCCGAGTATGTGATATTTCACAGCTGTAAGTCGTTGCCGATAAAATAAACAAACTGAGCGCGTTTAAGGCTCCTGGGCCAGACCAGTTTCTCCCCAGAGTGTTGCTGGAGGTGCGCGACCAGGTGGCTCCCCACCTGGCTACAGTCTTTAACAAATCGTTGGAGACGGGCCAGGTGCCTGGTGACTGGAGGGAAGCCAACGTGACCCCTATCTTTAAGAAAGGGGATCACGAAAGTCCAGGGAACTATCGTCCCATTAGTCTCACTTCAATTGTAGGTAAATTATTAGAGGGGATAATAGCAGATAGGATCGTTGACCATTTGGATTCCTACAAGCTGCTTGGGGACTCCCAACATGGGTTTAGACGGCATAGGTCGTGTCTCACCAACTTGCTCGAGTTTTTCCACGTCATGTTGAGTGAGTATGATAAGAGTAGGGTGATTGATATACTTTATCTCGACTTTGAGAAAGCCTTTGATAAGGTACCTCACCGCCGGCTAATCGCCAAAGTGCGCGCGCTGGGTATTGGTGAGGAAGTAGGTAGGTGGATTGAAAACTGGCTGAAGAATAGGCGGCAGAGGGTTGTAATTAAAGGGGTTAGTTCGGGTTGGTCCTCGATCACTAGTGGGGTTCCTCAGGGTTCCGTTTTGGGGCCACTGTTGTTTATCATTTACATAAATGATATCGACGGTGGCATCGTCAGTCGGATCGCCAAATTCGCTGATGACACCAAGCTTGGGGCCAATGTTGGGACGCCCGAAGCGATCGAGGAACTGCGTGCGGACCTTGGTAGGATAGAAGAGTGGTCTGAAAATAGCAAATGCCGTTTAACTTGGGTAAATGCAAAGTGATGCACATTGCAGTGATGTAGTCGAGACCACCAAGTCCGAGACTGAGACCGAGACCGAGACCTGATCCTGTGAGACCAAGATCGAGACCGAGATCAAAGGTTCGAGATCGAGATCTACCTTCCGAGATCGAGACCCTTAAAATTCGAGACCGAGATCGAGATCGAGACCAAGTTCATACCCTTTCAACTTGCTTTACACTACTATGGAAATTAGACTATGTTAAGTATATTAATAAACTAAACTACTTTCTCAGATGTGTGTTGAATGCAAAAAGTGTAGCCTATAAATTAACAAATGAATATATATACTATATATATATAATATATATTATATATAATAATATATATATATATATATATATATATATATATACAGGGTGTTTGAAAACTTTCTGTACAAATTGTAATGGGGTATAGGCAACACCAAGACAAACCTTTTCGTCTATAAGTGTATGTCCGCTGACGTCACCATTCGGCGCGAGAGGGCGCCGCTGCAATTGGCTAAAAGGTGAAGTGGGCTAGACTCGCGCTTGCCGCGGGCATTCTTAAATCGGACGTAGTACGCGTAACATGGAGCGCTTCACGACTGCTGAGATGGCTGAAATGCATATGGTGTATGGGGCTGCCAATGGAAACGGAAGAGCTGCTGTGAGGTTGTACCGACAGCGCTTCCCAAACAGACGTGTGCCAAACCACCAAACGTTTGCGCATTTGCATCGGCGACTGCGAGAAACTGGAACATTCCATGCAAACATGCATGACACTGGTCGGGAGAGAAACGTGCGCACTCCTGACATGGAAGAAGAAATCCTACGGCGATTTGAGGACAATCCAAGCGCAAGCACGCGAGGTGTTGCACGTATCCTCGGTGTGAACCACGACCTGGTCTGGAGAGTGTTGCACGAGCAGCAGTTACATCCGTTTCATCGTCAGAGAGTCCAGGCATTACAACCTCGGGATTACCCCTTCGTGTGGAATTCGCACGCTGGTTTCTGCAGCAGACAGCGGTGCAGCCTAATTTTCCGGCTTATGTGCTGTTCTCAGATGAGGCCTGTTTCACACGTGAGGGTGTGTTTAACATGTACAATTCTCACGTGTGGGCGCACGCAAATCCACATGCTACACGGGTGCATGCTCATCAAGAACGGTTCGCCGTCAATGTTTGGGCGGGTATCGTCCATGGCAAGTTGATTGGGCCGTACCTGCTGCCTGCCCGACTCGACGGGCGGGTTTATCGGATATTTCTTGAAGAAACGTTGCCGGAACTGCTGGAAGATGTTCCCGTGGCTATTCGTAGACGAATGTGGTTTCAACACGACGGGGCCCCAGCACACTCCAGCAACGATGTGCGGGGTTATCTGAACGCCACTTTTGGGGACCGATGGATAGGCCGGGGTGGGCCCGTAGCCTGGCCACCGAGATCGCCCGATTTAACATGCCTCGATTTCTTCCTGTGGGGACACATGAAGAACCTCGTGTACGAGACTCCCATTTACTCAGAAGAAGACCTCGTAGCAAGAATCGCTGTCGCCGCTGGAACTGTTCCCGAAATGCCGGGAATCTTTCGACGTGTACGTCGGTCAATGCTTCGACGCTGTCGGGCATGCATTGATGCTACCGGTCGCAACTTTCAGCCTTCTTTAAATAAACATGCCTTCTTTAAATAAACATGTTACGCGCACTACGTCCGATTTAAGAATGCCCGCGGCAAGCGCGAGTCTAGCCCACTTCACCTTTTAGCCAATTACAGCGGCGCCCTCTCGCGCCGAATGGTGACGTCAGCGGACATACACTTATAGACGAAAAGGGTTTGTCTTGGTGTTGCCTATCCCCATTACAATTTGTACAGAAAGTTTTCAAACACCCTGTATATATATATATATATATATATATATATATATATACATACTTTTTATTTATTTACTTCTTTTATATCTGTTACAGAAGGTTTAATGAACGTACCCACTACCCAGTTTGACTTGTGCATTTATTTAAAGCATGATTGGTGCTCATTACACTTAAGGAACATCAGCATGCTCAGAAGATCTGCTGAAGTTCGACTTCTGTGGGGCCTCATTATTATGCCTCCATGGCTAAATACACGCTCAATTGGAGCACTAGAGGCAGGCACTGTTAAAACAGTCATGGCAATATTGGCCAGTGATGGGAATTTATCCCTCTTCTGGTGCCAAAACTTTATTGGAGAGCAGTTGTCTAAAATATGAGATTCATCGATCTCTAAGAAGTACCGCCGCAACTGTTCACTACGGTTCAAAATCTTCCCAGTTTCAACGTTCTTCTGCTTCATTACGGTCTCCAGAGGTCTCGAAAGGTCTCGGGGAGAAAAACCGAGACCTCGTCTGTCGAGACCGAGATCGAGACCGAGATCTAAATAGCGGAGACCGAGATCGAGATCGATATCTGCAAATTGGGTCTCGAGATCGGTCTCGAGACCGAGACCGATCTCGAGACCTACATCACTGGCACATTGGCTACGCCAATCCCAAGTCGGACTACTCGATGTTGGGGAGTAATATCGAAGCGACGGATTTGGAAAAGGACTTGGGTGTGCTAATTAGCAGCGACCTTAAGTTTACGAAACAGTGCGTAGAGGTGGAAAAGAAAGCCCAGAAGCTGTTGGGTTATATCAGGAGGCAATTTCAGTTTCGGAACAAGGAGATTGTGCTCTCGCTGTACAATTCCCTGGTTCGGCCGCACATGGAGTATGCTGTGCAGTTCTGGTCACCCACCCTCAGGAGAGATATTGAGAGGCTGGAGCGAGTGCAGGCGAGGGCCACAAAGTTAATCCCTTCCGTTAGGCATATGGGCTACAATCGACGCTTACGCGCCATGAACTTGTTTTCGCTGGAAACTCGGTGGCTGTGCGGTCAACTCATCGAGGTTTTCAAGTTCTTACGCGGATTCAACGATGTCGATTTTAGAAGCATGTTTAATTTAAATGATAACCCAACTCGCAACAATGGTTGGAAGTTGGATTTGAAACGGTTTAGGACTAGTGTGTGTGGGAATTACTTTACCTATAAGATCTGTGACACGTGGAACAGATTACCTTCAGAAGTTGTGAACAGTTCCTCTGTGGATCACTTCAAGAAAAGGTTAGACCAAATCTTGCACACTATTTGAGGGTGTAGGAAATTTTCCCTGGCACCCGTTGCCATCGGTACCTCCTCGGTATGGGCCACAAGGCCTTTTGAGGTACTTCTTTCCTTGTAACTCCTTGTAATTGAGTATTTTTTCAAATAGAATGAAAGTGCTGGGGAAGATGGAAGTGACTGATAGTATAAACTGGAGCCGCGTCGAAGCCCAAAGATGAAGGAGTTTTTAATAGAGAAGAAAGATAGAGAAGAAAGTCGAAGAAGAGAAGATAGAGAAGAAAGAGATAGAAAAGAAAGTCAAAGAAGAAAGATGGTATATGAAGAGAGCAAGAAAAGGGTGAAAAGACTAGTGCGGCAGAAGAAACAGGGAGTAAGTAGTGAGTTTGGAATAAAGGTGAATGAGACTTATGTAGAGAATAGAAAGCTGTTCTGGAAGGAAGTGCGAAAGTGCAGAAATGAAACTAAGAAAGAAAGCTTTAGAGTAAGGGATGAAAATGGAAGAATGTTCACCTTGGATGTGGATCTTCGGAATAACTGGAAGGAATATTGCGAGAGTTTGATGGGGGGAAGAGATGGGAGGAGTGCAAATGTAAATATGATGGGATTTGGTTGTGTGAGGAGGACGTGTGACATAATACCTGAGAAAATAGCCATGGATGAAGTAAAAATGGCTGCTCGCACGTTGAAAAAATGGAAAAGAAGGTGGACATGGTGGCTGCAAGTAGATTGGAATGGAGGAGGTTTGTTAGAGTTATGTAAGTCGGGATGGGACGATTCATCACTGCCAACTCATCGCCGCCAACTCAACTCCGCCGACTCAACTCCAGCCAACTCAACTCCAGTCAACTCATCGCCGCCAACTCAACTCCGCCGACTCAACTCCATTTTTTGAAAAAATGAATTAAATTTATTTTTGAAGGTTAGAACTTTAAAAAGTTAAACATTGTTAGAAACTCTTTATTCTACTACGTTACAAAAAGATTAAAAGGTTCAGATTTTAATTAGTGGTAATTGTAGGCAATCCCACGTAAATATTCTAATGGTGATCGTTGCTCAAAGCTTAAAACTAGTTTTAATATACGGTCATCAGCATCACCAATGTTAATTGGTGAAGGTTATGTTAGGTTAGGTTATATTATATAAATAAAATATTATATAAATATAATTAGTTATGTTTTCAATGGTTCTTCCTAGTGTTTTTAACTTCCCTCAGTACCTATCATCGCACTAAAGAAAGATTAATAAATTATACAAACATGATTTGGCAACGGTGCATTCGGAGTTGAGTTGGCGGCGATGAGTTGGCTGGAGTTGAGTTGGCTGGAGTTGAGTTGGCGGCGATGGGTTGGCGGTGATGAATCATACCCTACCCATGTAAGTTTGGAACGCTATCGCATTTATTTTTTACAAAGCTATGAAGTACCTCTACGCATGGTGTATGAAGCGCTGCAAGTGTGAAATTTAGTCATGTGGGAGGGATGCTGGTATGGATGAATATGTATGCTCTATTGTCTACCATTTCTCTTCTTCCTTATCTTCTCTATCTTATATCCCAATATGTCTGCCTTCTCACCCCAACTCATTTGGGAAGTAATATATTTGATGATGTATGTATGTACTTGAATAAGTATTAGAGGAATCAAGAGGTGATTAAGGTGGATGGTAGTACGCCGTGGGAAGACTTAGTGGAGTGTGTAAGGAATGGAGAAAGGTGATCAAAATGGATATAGTAGAGTGGTGGTGGTTAGGATGACAGGCTGTGGAGGATTCAAAATAGGGAGCCAGGGTGACCAAGGCTTCCCATGGGGAAAGAAATATATATATATATATATATATAATATATATACAGTACTGGCCAAATTATTAGGAATTTTTTAAAAATTTCATTTTTTGGTATAAAATGTTAAATTAAACCAATTTTAAACGTTGAAAAGTTATTTATTTCTACACAAGAATACATGGTCATTATTTAGCAATAGTTTAGTACTTAGTTTGACCCCCCTTAGCTGCCTTAAGGGCTGCGACACGCTTCGGCATGCCATGAATCAATTTTTTGCATAATTCCTTAATACGTGTAGAGTGAAACCAGACTTGAATAAGTCGCTCTATGAGTTGGTGTTTTGTTGTTATCGGCGTTTCATGGATTACGTCCTTTAAAATACACCATAAACTTTCGATTGGGTTCATGTCTGGAGAATTTCCAGCCCATGGGAGCAACCGAACACTATTTTCATGACACCATTTTTTAACCGACTTTGCCGTGTGGCATGGAGCTGAGTCTTGTTGAAAAATCCAACGTCTATTACCATACCATTCCCTTATTTGAGGCAGTAGACGTCTTCTTAGTACTTCTATATACTTGACTTGGTTCATATTCCCCTCAACAATGCTCAAACGACTAGTTCCATGCACAGAAATTGCTCCCCAAACCATGATCTTTTGTGGAAATTTCACCGTTTTCATCAGACACTCAGGCAAAAATTCTTCTCCAGGCCTCCTTCTTACACTTTGAACACGATCGTCAAGCACGGCAATCGTTGACTCATCGGAGAACACCACCTGCAATCAAAGAAAGCCCTGTGAAAGAGTCAGTGCATAGCGTATGAAGTACAGCTAAAACGAAGTACAGTATGACTTGCTGCTTTACAGATATTTTTACTGCAGTTTTATCACGTACTGTAAATACACTTCTATGCATACTGTATTTACTGTATTAACATTCTATTTAATGTTAAATATTATTCTTACCTGTTCCCAATCCTCACTAGTTCAGTTAATGTGTTCCTTTGCCCATGCAAAACGTGCCTTCTTCATAGCCTCAGTGAGCCTGGGCTTCTTCCTTGGGCGGTAGGCTTTGAAGCCGGCAGTTAGAAGCCTCCTGTTGACTGTTCTACGACTAATATTGATGCCATCAGCCGCTAGACTACTGGAAATGTTTTTGCAAGTAGCTCTTCTATTTCTAAGAGACAAAATTGCAAGCTGTCTATCAGTTCTTGGAGTCGTTACCCTTTTTCTGCCGCATCTTCCAACCCTTTTGGGGCCTACATTTTCTCCAAATACCATTTTTTTCTTAATACGAAGTACTGACTGTGGTGAAACATGGAGTTTGGCAGCGATTTCCTTTTGTTTAAATGTAGAAGAAGTTAATAAACCTGTATTTGCCCAATTTTCCGTGGACTCAAGTCATTCTTTCGCCCCATTTCAAATTCACTTAAAAACTGTAACAAATAATTGCCGAAATTGGGTAAATACACTATTTAAATTAAACGGTAGTTACAATGACACGTAAAAGAAAGAGAAACACACCCGCATCGCACGACAACCAAACGACAACTGACGAACAAACACGCTTCGTTCGACTAAAGAATTATGCAAAAAATTGATTCATGGCATGCCGAAGCGTGTCGCAGCCATTATGGCAGCTAAGGTGGGTCAAACTAAGTACTAAACTATTGCTAAATAATGACCATGTATTCTTGTGTAGAAATAAATAACTTTTCAACGTTTAAAATTGGTTTAATTTAACATTTTATACCAAAAAATGAAATTTTAAAAAAATTCCTAATAATTTGGCCAGTACTGTATATATGTATATATATATATATATATATATATATATATAATGATGGAAACATCTTTTGCACTATTTATTATTATTAAATCAAAATATCACTTCAACCATCATTATTATGAGTCATCATAAAAACGCCAAATATTTTCCAGCCTCACAAATTCTCAGTATTTGATTTATATATATATAGTCTATATATATATATACACGGTGAACCAAAAGTAGGTGGACAGTAGGTTGAATACGGTTTGTGTTATATTATATTATAACTATGGTGTTCATTATAACTATGGTGTTTGTGTTTTATTATATTAAATATTATAACTAAATTTATTTAAATTTTATTTTGTATTATAGTATACAAAAAAATTAAATATGTATTCTCAAAATAAACGTTATCATTTACTGTCCACCTACATTTGGTTCACCCTATATATATATACTGTATATAACCTTGGTTAACCTTGGTTTTGCTTCTGCATGAATTGTTCACTCTGAAGAAGTGTGGAAGGATGAATAGCTGGGTTTTGCTGCGCTCCGCCTGCCGTTACCGGGTCTCGATCCCTGGGCCGATGGATTCGTAGTCAGCGACGCTTACCACTACACCACCACAGCGCATCACTACACCACCGAGGCGCATCATTATATCATTTAAATCATTCCAAAGTTTCAATCCAATGAAAATGGATAATTAATTTTTGATATGAAGACAATCTAAATTGAGGTATAACATGCTTTGATCTATTTCTGGTCTGATACGAGTGGATTTCTTTTGCGAGTTACAAAATATTTATTTATCCATTGTAAGTTAATGATTTTGTTCTTACACTCGTAAATAACGGATATGGGCGTGAGTTCTTATAATTCATTAGTAACTAAGTTTGTGATTGTGCTAATTTCGAAAAGTTTAATTTTAATATATGTTGTTGTTACTGAAGGGGTATACCCAGAGTTGGGCACGTTAATTTCTATAAGTAACGGCGTTACCGCTACCGTTACACTGATAAGAAAGTAACGTCGTTACCGTTTCAATTACTTTTCAAAATTGGCATCTGATAGTCCTCCTCGTTTGGAGGAGCTAACGGCTAATTAACAGCTAATAAGTGAAACTAGTCAATGATCATTTTGAAAGTAACGAGTAGTGAGTAACGATTGAAATCGCTCTAAAAGTAGTGTCGTTACCATTTTCGTTACATCTCAAAAGTAACGGCGTTACCGCTACAGCTACTAAAAAAGTAACATCGTTACGTAACGGTGTTATTAGTAACATCGTTACGTAACGCCGTTACTCCCAACACTGGGTATACCTGATAGAGTGCAATTTAGTAATACAGTGCATTCCGATTTATTGGGACACATTGGGACCAAGGTGTTTTGGCCCAGTCAGTGATGGGCATCGATACATGAAAATCGCTAAAGCGATACCGATACATCGATACATGAAGAACGTCTTAGGCGATACCGATACGCCGATACTTTCTAGATGTCTTAAGCGATACAGATACCGATACATGCATCGCCGATACATGTATCGCCGGTACATTTTTATAATTATTCATTTAATATGTAGATATTAGATATTCTTATTTATACTAGTAATTTGTACGCACTGTAAGTAAAATCAACGACATTTTAATGGTTTTTATAGATGTAAATAAAAACAATTGCTTTATTTAATGAAAGTATGTTTTAATTTTGTAGGATACATGAATGACTGAAAATATTACACTAACAATTAAAAGTAATTACTATTACCCTTCAAAAATACCAGCTGGCTAAACATCTGGTCAGACAGTCTATTCCTTTTTGGAGCGTGAATGTGACCAGCCAAACTAAACAACCGTTCTACAGGAGCAGAGGATGGTAGTGGTGTGTTATACTTCAGGAAGACCCGTAGAATTCCTGGGTACTGCCTCAGAGATTGGAGAGAATGACTTCCGTCACCCAGATACTGTAAAACTTCCATCTCAGTGGAATCTTGGGTTGCAGAGACATTAGTGGAAGCAGACTCATAACAGAAGAAATCATCTGCACTTCCATCAGATGCAGCATCACTTAGTTGTTGCTGGGGGGGTCTGCTCGCTGAGGCTCTTAACAGCATTAACCAACATTTCTTGAACCCTCTTTTTGACAATGTTAGTATTAAATTTGCCTTTTACTGTCATCCACTTTAACTTGAACAGAGGATTTGAAGACGATGCCAGTATTGCTGCTTTACACTCATGCGACGCATCAAGGCACAGAAACTTTTCAAACCGCTTAGTGAACCCTACTGTGACTGCATTGAGAAGTGGCTGACAATGACGCAATGCCTCCGAATTCAAACGCTCTAGCTTCTTCTCTACAGCTAACAATGTTTCTATATTATGGTTAATTAATCTCAATAACAAGTACAAACGTGTTTAAACGTTGCGCCGTACTGTGTGACGTGACCAGTAGAGTAGTACTGTCATTAAATAAATATTTAATAATATTATTATTTAGGTATATTCATAAATATAATTCAGTAGTGTCATATTATAACATATATTTACAAATTCTTATTAATGTATCGATGTATCGCAGTATCGATTTTTTTCGATACATTTAAGAAAATTGACCTTAGCGATACCGATAAAGCGATACTTTTGTCAAGTAGCTAAAGCGATACCGATACCGATACAAAAGTATCGATCGATACGTATCGGCGATACATGTATCTAGATACTGCCCATCACTGAGCCCAGTAAAACGGCTGCCCCAATTATAGAACATGTGTTATTGAGGACAATAAAACGATTTTACTCATAAAATAAATTTATTTATTTTAAAAGCTGTATACAAATGCAACTGTAAACATTTAAAAGAAGGAGAGAGTACTATGAATGAATACGTTACAAAATTTGCAAATTTATTTATTAAAGAATTTGTCTAAAGTTGGCCGTGCACTTTTTTGAATTTAATGTTATGCCTTCCTTTCCAACGAGACAGCCATCCATCCGTTGCTTTGAAGTTGTCATATCCCAACTTGTGAGCAAGCTCAACCGCCTTGGTTTTCAGTATAAGACCACTCACATGGACACCACGTGCTGTCACAATGGAAAACCACTGATTAATTGCATCATCGACGTCTGGGTCGTTTCCATCTCGCTTTCTTTTCTTGGAAGTCCCAGGCTGATCCTCACTGAAAGCCCATTCTCGGCGCAGTTGTTCTTGCTGTTTCAACAACCTACCAACAGTAGATTTCGGCACACCCGTAATCTCCGCGAGTTGCCGTTGACTGGTGTTAGCCGGCAGGGACTGGATCTTGTCCAACGGATCAATTTTCTCAGTGAGCGAAAGATCTTATCGCCGTGAAATCTTGAATCACACTGAGCAGTGAGAGACAATCATCAGCCTGACTTAACTTCCTTTCTTGTTCATGGGATTGACGTCACAATTTTCGGACCCATAAAGCGGCGCAGTTGGCCATATTAAGCGGAAAAAATATCACTAGTTAATTGCAATGGTTTTTGTCCTCAGAAGATTGACCCAATAAACCGGCTGCCCCAAGTTAACCGGCAGCCCAAAAAACCGGAATGCATTGTATAATTATTTTAATGTGTTAGGTTATGTAGGAGGCCCTAAATTCTAGGAAACTGTCAGCCGCAGTACGCACAAATGTTATGAGGGACTCAGAATCCCTTTTCATTCGTCCTTTCCTGTTTTAACTACATGAGGCCGTTAATTTTCAATTCTGAAGTAGTGTGATATTACCTAGATCAGGGGTTCCCAAATAGGGGTACGTGAGAAGGTTCCCAGGGGTACGCGGCAACCTGCTTTGAAACTAACTGATGATTATCGAATTAAATTAATCTAAAACCCTGTGTTTTCGTACACTTCTCAGGCAATTTTGAGTAAGGGAGTGGTACGGGGCACTTGCCGGAGCCATCGAGAAGTACGCAGCCGAAAAAAGATTGGGAACCTCTGACCTAGATAGATCCCCTGCACCGTGATCAATCAGTGCTGCAGAATGCTGGCGAGGTGTCTCTTATTGGTATAAACTTCCATTCCTGATCCAATTTGTAAATATTTCACTCTGGTCAGGCACTATTTTGTTATTATAATGTGCAGTGTATTTTTACACTTTGGATAGTTCAGTCTTTGTTGTAACTTATTCGTTAGTTATACTTTGTTTTCGGCTTGTTTGCTTTTTATCAGCCGAAGAGCATCTAGTAGTATGGGTGTAATAAATGCAAAACTTCACTTTTTTACGTGGAGGTCGAAATGTGACAATAAAACCCACACTAATAGACGGAGTTTATTTCCACAACAGTTTCGATGCCCACTTGCATCCTCTTCGGGTGAATACAGAAAAGAGAATGCCAGTGGGCATCGAAACTGCTGTGGAAATAAACTCCGTCTATTAGTGTGGGTTTTATTGTCACAGTATGGGTCTAATTTTATTTTTTTAAATAAAATCTTGAAGGAGAAATGTGGTACTAGGTAATGAAGTTGGCAGAGCGCATCACGTTTGTCAGATCGTGTAAAGTCGGCTTCTGCGTTTATAAAAGAAAAATCAATTTGTTCGGCAGCGTTAAAAGCGAACAAGATAAGGTTTGTTTGCTTTTTATCAGCCGAAGAGCATCTAGTAGTATGGGTGTAATTTTATTTTTTTTAATAAAATTTTGGAGGAGAGATGTGGTACTAAGTAATGAAGTTGGCAGAACGCACTACGTTTATCAGATCGTGTAAAGTCGGCTTCTGCGTTTATAAAAGAAAAATCAATTTGTTCGACAGCGTTAAAAGCGAACGAGATAGATTTAATTGGTATTATCATATGATGTATTGATATTTAAGAAATATGATTTACTGAGATTTGTATAGTAGTTTATTTAAAAAGGGATTTCGGGCTACGTCTTGGCTAATGTCGTAACATCGTTTCCCGTCGCTCAGCGAAGTTAAGCAGTAGTAGACAGTAGTTGGATGGAGGCCTGTCCTCCGCGTCCTGATTACGTAGTGATCCTTGTTTTGGACCCGACTTGAAGCTTTAAATCTCCTCCTTTATATGACCTTAGATGTTATGAAGGAAGTTGAACAACCATAGCAAACAAACATAATGGAATTTGTGTTCTGTTAGTTATAAAACTGGAACTAATTCAGTCAAAATTAACTACTTTTTCCTGAATTTTTATTTATTGAAGATCGCTAAAAACTGTAAACCATTGTAGTTTACTGGTTGCCTCTTTGGAAGGCTATAGGAGTTGGAAATTGGTCTGCATACGTCTCTAGAGTCATGCTTGAGGGAGTTCTATCCGTCCTTAACTGGCTGGGATTTAACGAGACTCGGGTGATGATTTTTTTATTTTTTTTTTTATTTTTTAGGGTTTGGGGTATTTGTGGATTTCTTTAGATTTCGGATTAGGATAAGTCCATTGTTTGTTTATTGGCTACTGTACTGAAATGTTTGATTAAGAAACATTACAATAATCGCCTTTACTTGCCCCAAGTGCATAGTCTTCCTGCGTTAGAGGACTCTTAAATTTTTGGTTGGTGTTAGCTAAAGTACTAATTGTCATACTCCTAGTGCGTACGCGCGTTCAGGAGATTCTTCGGTTGAACAGTATAATTAATTTTATATGAACTGTTGTCAGGGGCGTAACTGGAGTAAAAATGTTGGGCGAGGGGGTGAACACAATTCTATAGTTAGAAGCACTCATTACACCGTGTAACACAAAATTTGTCCATGAGTTAAAACTATTATTTTCTGATTTTTTAGGGCATAAATAAGTAAAAATGAGCAGTCACCAAGTTCAGACTTCGGTTCTGAGTTCATGAGATCGATTTATTGATTTTTAGCCATTTTTGCTTATTAATTTAAGGGTTTTTCACACTATCTGCTTTTAAATCAAATGAATCCTGTTAAGTATAATTTTAATTGATGTTAACACGATTATTATGATAAATCAATGATGAAAAATGAAGTTCTCCAGGCCCCGTCTTTAGAAATGAGAATAAAAAGAAGGAAACGAGTAGGGAATAATTATGTATTATAATATGTTAATACACAGACAGTGATACAGTGCAGTGATGCAGAGCGTTGATAAAGAGTATTGCTACGGAGAATTGATACACAAATTCTAGCGTTATAGTTTAATCAAAAAGAAGTTTGTCTACGAGATTGGCGATTGTATTTCAGTTCACTCTCACGCAAAAGGTTCCAG
This sequence comes from Bathynomus jamesi, assembly GCA_023014485.1. NCBI lineage: Eukaryota > Metazoa > Arthropoda > Malacostraca > Isopoda > Cirolanidae > Bathynomus > Bathynomus jamesi. Next base: position 35,926 of record JAJOZX010013642.1, on the reverse strand, counting down.
ATATAGTCCCCCATCATACTTTCATTGTACTGTCCCTTGTAGCGTTCCTCGAAAGAGCTGACATCCTGGTGAAATCTTTCACCTTGTTCTTCTGAGTAGTCTCCCATGTTTTCTTTGAACTCATCAAGGTGGGCGTGTAGTACGTGCAGTTTCAGCGACATCCGGCAGCCCATGCTCCGGTACGTGTCCACAAGTTCGTCAACGATTTCCCTGTAGTTCTCTGCCTTGTGGTTTCCGAGGAAACCTTTGACTAGAGAAACGAAGCTTGTCCAAGCTGCCCGCTCAACCTCAGACAGCTTCTCAGGAAAGCTGTCGGAGTCAATAAGTCGCTTCACCTGAGGGCCCACAAATACTCCTGCTTTGATCTTCGCCTCCGACAACTTCGGGAACAGCTCCTGGATGTGCTTCAAGGCCTCACCCTCTGGATCCAGCTGTTTAACAAACTGCTTAATGATGCCCAATTTGATGTGCAGGGGTGGCATCAGCACTTTCGTTGGCTCCACCAGCGGCTCTTGCTTCACGTTATGGGCCCCAACCTCATAGCCGGTCCTGAGGGGCCAGTTCCTCTTCTCGTAGTGAAGGGCTGTATTTCGGCTATCCCAGAGGCACAGATAGCAAGGGAACTTGGTGAAGCCTCCCTGAAGCCCCATCAAGAAGGCCACCATCTTGAAATCGCCAATCACCTCCCAGCTGAATTGGTCGTACTTCAGTGCACTCAGCGGGATTTTGACGTTCTGGTACTCTTCTTTCATGTGCACTGAATGAGCCAGAGGAATCGAGGGCCACTGATTTGTGTTGTGCAGTAAAACAGCCTTGAGGCTTTTAGATGAACTGTCGATGAAGAGCCGCCAGTCAGAGGTGTTGCAGGGAATGCCCACAGCGTCGAAGAGTCCTCTGATGTCATGGCAGTAGCACAACCCATCTCTAAGAGTGAAGAACACTGAAAAGCCGCGATGCCACTTCCTCTGGGAAGTAATTCGAACGCTGTCGTCCAGTAAGTCCCACTGCTTCAGTCTGGAAATGAGCAGCTCGGCGTTGGACTTTGTCAAGGCCATTTCCCTGATGAGGTCGTTGATGTCCTCTTGGTTGGGGTAGTAGGGGCACCTTTCACCGGCCACCCGGCGTCGACGGCGCGCAGCAGATGACGCACCTTGCTCCTCCTCGGAATCATCATAGCTTGCTTCTTCTGCTGGACAAGATTGATCTCTCAAGGGAGGCTGTGGCACAGGTAGGTCCGTCGCGTTATGGGGAACAGGTGCAATAGATGACGGAATGTCAGGGTACTCAATAGGAGGCGCATTCTTCCCCTTTCTTCGTTTTGTTGGGTCCACCATACAGAAATAGCAGTCCGTGAGATGGTCTGAGGGCTCACGCCAGACACGGGGGATAGCGAAACGCATTGCCCTCTTCTCTCCTCTAAACCAACCTTCAAGAGTGCGGCGGAAGTAGTCACAGATGACATGTGGTGCCCAGCGTTTGTCTTGGTCACCGACTGGCATTCCGAAGTAGGCATGATAGGCTTCCTTTGCACGGGTGCAACTGTCCAAGCAGTGTTTTTTAGCCGTCTTTGCGAAGAACTCACCGCACACGTAGCAGAAGGAATCCGCTGGGTATTTGCAACCACGAGCAGCCATAACAGTAACTTCGTCACAAGTCACACGTCTGAAAAAGTAAAAATAATGGATTAATTTAACCCTATATGGACATAATTCTTATTTTTGCCTTAAAATTTTTTTTACCTATATTAAACATTCATTTAGAGTACTTTGAACATAAATATGTGATTTTTAATGTAATATATATATATATAATAATATATATATAAATAATATATATATATATATATATAATAATATATATATATATATAATGTAATATATATAATACAAATTGGACAACCTTATACCACGTGGCAAAGAAGGCATGGATGTCAGAGCCATCAATATTGTTACGTTTCAATAAAATATTCTAGTGCTCAGTTTATCAGAATTGTTTTATATTACTTCAGCCACTCTAACAACATATATTGAGCAATAAAAAATTATTCAACTTACCTTTAATCAAATAAAGTGATAAAAAATAAAAAACGAACTGCGTAACCATACACTTTTACTTCTACCGACGCACTAACTTATTTTTTTCATTAAAGCTCGGTTTTCTGCAGTAGGAGTTGCCAATTCGTGATATAAACTCCTTGAACCGTTACAAATTTGACGACATCGTCATTTAAGTTAAAATGTACTTGTTTCGGTAAATATATAGTAAATTTTGAAGCGTTTACAGATCTGTCGCAGATGTCCATATAGGGTTAAAAAATAATAATATTCTTATTTCAACAAAATCGATGTACTGACAACAAACCCGAAGTTTAAAATCACTGACAGCTTTTTTCCAGTGATTTGAAGCATAATGAATCAGAAAATAAAGGTTATTGCCCAGAAACAAGTGTGAAAAATGCTCTGTATGAATTGGTCCACAATTAACCCACCCCTTATATCTCCAGTCTAACTATAGAGTAGATTAAGTCTAGCCCTGTAGGGGTCAGCCTAGAGATTCCGGAAATGGTCCAGAGCGGGCAGATAAATTGAGGTCCACAGTAGGATTCCTCACCAAATTAGGTTAGGGCAATCTACCTTCACCTTTGTTAAGCTATGAGTTGATATTAGGTCTTAGGCCACAATGTAGGCCTAATTTGTCTGACCGAGCTTAATTTAATGAGTTTACTTTAGACTGGGTTAAAACACAATTAGTCACTTACTGCTAGTTATTAGAGAGTCCCTTTTCCTGTCTTGTTTAATTGTTAAGAGCGTACTTGCTGGTGGGGATCTTTTTTCGTTGCCTGTTCTTCTCCCTCCTCTCGTTCCGTCTTGTCGCCCCGTTCCTCGTTTTTGTTCTCCCTTGTCTTCCTTTTTTCGGGGCTTTTTCCACCAGCGTGTGGTCTTGGTTTTTTTTCGGTTGGTTGATCGGTAATGTATATCTATTACCGAGCACGCTCTTGTCACACAGTATGTAAATACTAGTGTGGAGAATAACTCTGGTGAGCAACCAATTGGTTTCATTCACCCAGTTATTGACATAAAAGGAATTTAATAATTGTTAGATTAACTACCTACCTACTCAGTGAACCATTTTCGTTACCTCCCAACTACCCACACATCAGTTTTCCATATACTGGGGCCTCGGGAGATAAAAATTTTGGTGTCATTGTCACCAATTTTTATGTCTGAGTGTAGACTAGCTAACTATTTGACTGAAAATGCCTGTTAATCTGATTAACAGGGCCTATCCTCACCTTCTCATGGAGAAGATGTAGCATTTAATTAAAGAGAAAATATACATCCATAGGATGAAACTGTCTATGGTCTTTACCATAAGAAAAGAAAAAGTGAAAGTTAGAAGATAAAATTACAATTCCCAGCATCTATTTTTTGTTGTAAAACTAGTCGCGCCTTTAATGCTGTTTGTCGCTGAGGTCTTGTGTCTGTCAATGTGTAGTAGGATGCGTTACCACTCCTACTGTCAAAGGAATAGTTACTGGAAGTCAGTGTCTCCGGTTGTTACTGTCAGTGGAGAAGGTTCCCCAAAGTCCATGTTTTGGGTCCAGACTAAAGGGTACAAAAGAGAAATGTCTCTTGTTGTGTCACCCGTTGAAGTCCTTAATTTGACCACTCTTGTTACCCCGTCTGCCCCTGGTCTGAGTTCTAAAACTCTAGCCAGAGGCCAGTATTGTCTTGGAGTACTGTCATGTATGAGAACAAGGTCCCCTACCTTAATTGTGTCAGACCAATCCTTCTAGTCATTTGTTATGTCTCTCCCTTAGACCCATCAAGTACTCAGTTTTCCACTGTTTAATAAAATGAGCTTTAACTCTAGTTAAGTGTTGTAACTTAGTCTGGAGTTCATCGTGTCATTGAGTCCAGTTTGGGTCTTCTGAAGAGTCTATATTGTAGTCGGCAGGAGACTAACTTGTTCTCCCTGAATCAAATGATTTGGAGTTAATGGTTCCGGGTCATTAATGTTGTCACTCACATAAGTGAGTGGTCTATTGTTGATGATGTTCTCAATCTCAGCCAGGAGAGTGAGCAACTCAAATAAGTGTATCTGTTTTTTACCAATTGCTTTCTTCAAGCAATTCTTTACTGTTTGTATATTCCTCTCCCAGATAGAACCATACCAAGGAGAGGCAACTGGAATATACTTCCACTTTATGTTTGAATTTTGTATATATAATTGTGTGAGTTCGTTGCTTAACAAGTCGTTGATGACTTGTTCACCAGCCTTGAAATATGTAGCATTGCCAGTCCAAACTGTCTTGGGTACTGAATGTCGTGCACAGAATCTCTTAAAGACAGCAACAAAAGATTCTGCTGTAAGGTCCTCCACAACATCCAGATAAACAGCTCGTGAGCCAGCACATGTAAACAGTACAATGTACATTCTTTGTTCAGTGTCAACCACCCCTACAGTGAATGCTCCTGCATAGTCAATGCCTACAGTCTCAAAGGGTCTGTTGAGAGTAACTCTCTCCTCTGGCAAAGCAGGAGGATTTGGTTTCCTATAGGGCCTAGCATGAATACGCCTACATGTGACACACTCACTCAGGACTGTTTTAACAGTGATCCTTCCCTTGGGTATCCAATAAGTTTTTCTTAATGTAGTTAGTGTCTGTGGTACCCCCATATGATGTACATCATTGTGTGTTTGTCTGATGATTAATGTGGTCAAATAGCTAAATCTAGGTAAAAGGATTGGATGTTTGCTTTTGTATGACAGTTTTGATTTGTCTAATCTCCCTTTACACCTTGGAAGGCCTTCCTCATCTCTGAACAAATTTAGATCCACAACTACTGATGGTACAGGTTCTTTTGTTTGTTTCCCATTAGTCAAGAATTCTAACTCTTTATTGTACTCTTTTGTTGCGCATGGCCTATCCAGTACTTGGTTGCAACTTCTGTATAATTATGATGTTTTATTTAGCTGTTTGTTTATTGTAGTTAAACAGTTGTGAGCAAACCTCAAACAGTAGGCTGTGACCTGACAAGTTTGCTGAAATCAGAATACTGTTCATAATTAGTGATTGGTTCAACCTTTTCATTTGAAAAGATTAAATTTAATGTCAAGTTAACTTGTTCCACATGCCATTGGTCTGTTTTACAGAGCCACTTAGGTCCATGAACCAAGTTTTGTTTGACTTCAACAACTTGTAGGGTAAACCTCTGGTCAGAAAGTCTGCTGGATTTTGTTTAGTTGGAACATAGTGAAAGTTTACTTGTAGGCTTTCATTAGCTTCAGCTATTTCTTTTAGCCTATTTCTTACAAAGATATTCTTACTATTAATGCTATCATTCCGTATCCAGGCAAGACAAATCTGACTGTCAAGCCAGATGTGGATATCAGTTATGTTCACATCATGGTAAGCATCCTTAAGCAATGAAATGGTTTTAATGGCTAATGCAGCAGCCAATAGTTCCAGTTGAGGTATGGCTCGGGTAGGTTTGAGAGGTGCAACTTTCCCTTTTGCATAAATTAGATGACTTTCTGTAGGACTTACAAGATACGCACAGCACCTATGGAAAACTGATGAGTGGGTAGTTGGGAGGTAACGAAAATGGTTCACTGAGTAGGTAGTAGTTAATCTAACAATTATTAAATTCCTTTTATGTCAATAACTGGGTGGAAGAAAACCAATTGGTTGCTCACCAGAGTTATTCTCCACATAGTATTTATACTGTGTGGGAGGAGCGTGCTCGGTAATAGATACATTACCGCTCAACCAACCGAGGAAAAAACCAAGACAACGCTGGTGAAAAAAGCCCCGCGAAGAGGAGAACAAAGGGAGAACGAAAACGAAGAACGGGGCGAGAGGACGTACCAGCAAGTGCGCTCTCGACAATTACACAACCGGAGAAGGGAGACACTCCAATAACAAACAGTAAGTGACTAATTGAGTTTTTACACCAGTAAGTTAATCACATTAATTAAGCTGGGTCAGACAAGTTAGGCCTACATTGTGGCCTAAGACCCAGCATCAACTCATAGCTTAACAAAGGTGAAGGTAGATTGCCCTAACCTAATCTTGTGAGGAATCCTACTGTGGACCTCAATTTATCTGCCCGCTCTGGACCATTTCCGGAATCTCTAGGCTGACCCCTCTAGGCTAGACTTGATCTACTCTATAGTTAGACTGGAGATATAAGGGGTGGGTTAATTGTGGACCAATTCATACAGAGCATTTTTCGCATTGGTGGTCCGTGTGTGGGGAATTTACAAACCTTAACCTTACTTAACAAAAATTGCAGAATTAGGCTAAATGGTCTAGCCTAAGCCTAAGCCTAAGCCTAACCTAATCAAGCCTAATTAGGTCTACAACCTAGGGCCTAACTAGGAAACATTTACATTTAGGGAGTCTCATTCTCTTATAAGCTTAGACCTGAGTGACATAAGTACTTGGGGGGGATTAAACCAAATTTAAACTTGACTGTTTTGTCTGTTCTCTCTCTTCTCTGGTAATTCTTCTTGTCCTCTATTTCATTACGATCCCCAGTTAAACAATTTTGACTTAGACATGGACAGTGCGGAATTGAAAAAGTTAAAAAAGAAAAGGGGGGCAAAGTTGGGAGCTGTTACAAAGGCTGTGAACACTTTTAACAATATTACACAACCAGGTAAGAAAATTTAGAGAGTGTAATCTTAAATTGGAAATTAAAAAGAAGGAAATAATAGCCATTAATGAGAGTATTTCAGAGTTAGTTGAATCCGAAATGGCTGAAGAACAATTGATAGACCTTTACGCTGATGATGATGATGATCAGGTAAGCTCAATTGAACAGCAAATAAGGAACTACGGTCTCGTTTGACTGACTTAACACCAAAAAAACCTAATTCTGATTTTAATCAAAGTAGGGCTAACCTTCAACAAAATTTAAGTGGCATGCAAATCCTGAGTCACAAGAATTGGGGCTCAGTTACCCATTTTGCTAGTACCAACATTTGAAGGGGACACGGTACAATTCCCATCTTTCATTGACAAATTTGAGAATTTAATAGGTAATAAACCTTATATTTCAACTGTTGAAAAGTTTAGTTACTTAACTAGTTCCCTTAAAGGCCCAGCCTATAACCTAATAGCCTATTTACCAGCCGTAGGGGATTCATATGAAGTAGCTATTGATCTTTTAAAACGTAATTACATTAATAAAGATGAGATTGTATATGAATTATCTCAACAAATTTTTGAATTTGCACCCATAAAAGATAACCATAGTGATATGGAAAATTTTTTATACAAAATTAGAAGCTATTATAGGACAACTGGTTAGCAATGAGATAGATATTAAAGCTTCATCTTGGATTATACAAAGCATAGTACTTAGGTGCCTTCCTTCGAGGGTTAAAGATATTTAATTCTAAAGACGGGAGAAAATTATCCTAATTTAGAACAAATAAGAAAACACTTCCCCAATATCCTAACTAATTACAAATTGAGAGATTTTCCAACACATAAGACCCAGACTATGGATAAACCAAAGACTGTTCCCAGAGACCAACTAGCTACAGCCAAACAGACAAAACTTGATACTGTAGATCAAATGTGACCAACTATAATACACGAACACCTACATTACAGAACTTTAATGTAACTGCTGCCTCAAACTTACACACCACATTGCAAATTTTGTGCGTAATGAACACAGTAGTACTGGGTGTGACAAATATTCAGACTTTAACCAAAGGGCTAAAGATGTGAACAGTTGAACCTGTGTAAAAAGTGTACTGGCCAGGGACATTATAAGAAAGACTGTAAATCTAGGTTAAGATTCAAGTGTAAGTTTTCTAAAAGTTTACGACATGTCTCATCAATGTGTGATTCACCAAAGTGTCCAAACAATAGTACTCAACTCAAAAGATACCTCCCCCAAACAAAGGTAACAAAGAAAATGCCACTTTCATGGGACATTCTGCTTGTTCAAACAATGTAACAAGAAACACTGAGATTCTTTTACCAACTATTACTTGGACTTAGTGAATAGTGAGGGTAGTACCACTCCAGTGAGATGTCTTATAGACTGTTGTTCTCAACAAACATTGTTTCAAAAAAATGTAATTAATAAATTGGGTTTGACACCAAACCCGAATGAACAAAACCTCAATATTGCATCCTTTGTTAAGGATAACTCGGACAAAAATAGCTATAAGACAATGACTGGAACTACATTTAGAAAGTAAATTCAAGAAAATTGGAGCGCAGTTATTATTTCTAAAGTAGGACAAAACAAAACTGGTTATACCCAAACTAGAACAAACCATAAATCATTTGGGAAAACACTACAAAATAGCTGATAGACATATCACTAACAACACACAGTAGCTAACATTGAAATGCTAATAGGGGCAGATTATATTAATCTTATTCATAAGGGCATAGTAGAGATAGGTAATGGTATAGCTATTCAGACTCCATCAGGGATAGCCCCTTTGGGTGACCTATCAGAATACAACCTAGACCTAAACCAAAAACAGTTCATGACCACAAATACTATGTGCCTCAACTCAGTCCTACATAACACCTGTAAGAATAGCAACACTTTGAATAATATTATCTCAACTGAGAACATTAATCATCATTATCAAATGAAACTTTGGATGAGGCAATTCAAACTTTATGGTTGCTAGAATCTGTGGGTATACATGCACAAATCAAACTTCAGAAATCAGTTAATGGTAGAAAGATTTGAAGACACCATTCAGTGCAAAGACAATAGTTATTTGTTGAGTTACCTTGGAAAATAAATTGTCCAACTTTAAGAGACAATCTCAAAGTAGCTAAAGGACATTTATATAAGTAATGAAAAAAACTCAGACAAGATAATAATATTCAAAAGTACAGTGATGTCTTCAAAGAACAGCTACAGAAAGGCTTCATTGAAGAAGTAACAAATAACCCTTTTAAAAAGATGGTTGTCATTATTTAAACCACAGGGGGGTTATCGACAAGATGCCCAACAACAAAACTCAGAGTAGTAATAACTGTAGCCTCAAAGACAGTGATAAACACAGTTTGAATGATTGCTGATTGAGGGTCCTAATCTCATTTCTGACCTTGTGAAGATCTTACTGAGGTTCAGGTTAGACAAATATGCCGTACAAAGTGACATTTCAAAGGCATTTTTGAGAATAAATCTTAAAAATGAATAGATAAGAACCAACTTAGGTTCTTATGGTTCAAGGATCCATTTGATTTGAATAAAGGGTTCATAACCTATAGATTTAATGTTGTGTTGTTTGGAGCCAATTGCTCACCTAGCCTATTAGCATTGACAATTAGACATCATTTAAACCAGTTTAATAACTCTTTAACATTGAACTTCCTTAAGGAACATTTTTACGTAGACAATCTAATAGGCTCAACGACAACAAAATCTGAATTATCTGAAGTCTATGAACACTCTCAAAACATTATGCAACAAGGTAACTTTGAACTTAGAGAGTGGATTTCAAATGATGAGGATTTAAACAAAAAGATTTTAAAGGATAATAATGGTCTTACTGAGCCATCAGACAGAGTTAAAACTTTAGGTATGAACTGGTATTTGGATGCAACTTCTAACAGTCATGATTCAATCTGTACTAAAGGTTTTAAACTTGATGAGGAAGCAAATACTAAAAGACAATATTATCAGAGGCTTCCAAAATTTTTGATCCTATGGGTCTATTCCTGCCTTCAACAATAAAATCAAAGATTCTCCTCCAAGAAATTTGGAGGACAAATGTTGGGTGGGATGATCCAATAACAAATGAAAATCAAAAATCTTGGAAGAAGTTAGCTACTGATTTAACAAAAGTGCAGAACATTAAAATTCAAAGGTGCTGTGGGTTTAGGGATAAGCCCCAGAGACTTCATGTGTTTGCTGATGCAAGCACACAAGCTTATGGGTGCTGTGCGTATCTTGTAAGCCCTACAGAAAGTCATCTAATTTATGCAAAAGGGAAAGTTGCACCTCTCAAACCTACCCGAACCACCATACCTCAATTGGAACTATTGGCTGCTACATTAGCCATTAAAACCATTTCATTGCTTAAGGATGCTTACTATGATGTGTTTTTAACTCATATCCACGTCTGGCTTGACAGTCAGATTTGTCTTGCCTGGATACGGAATGATAGCATTAATAGTAAGAATATCTTTGTAAGAAATAGGCTAAAAGAAATAGCTGACGCTAATGAAAGCCTACAAGTAAACTTTCACTATGTTCCAACTAAACAGAATCCAGCAGACTTTCTGACCAGAGGTTTATCCTACAAGTTGTTGAAGTCAAACAAAACTTGGTTTATGGGACCTAAGTGGCTCTGTAATACAGACCAATGCAATGGCCTGTGGAACAAGTTAACTTGACATTAAATTTAATCTTTTCAAATGAAAAGGTTGAACCAATCACTAATTATGAACAGTATTCTGATTTCAACAAACTTGTCAGGGTTACAACCTACTGTTTGAGGTTTGCTCACAACTGTTTAACTACAATTAACAAACAGCTAAATAAAAACAATCATAATTATACAGAAGTTGCAACCAAATACTGGATAGGCCATGCACAACAAAAAGAGTACAATAAAGAGTTAGAATTCTTAACTAATGGGAAACAAACAAAAGAACCTGTATCATCAATAGTTGTGGATCTAAACTTGTTCAGAGATGAGGAAGGCCTTCTAAGGTGAAAAGGGAGATTAGACAAATCAAAACTGTCATACAAAAGCAAACATCCAATCCTTTTACCTAGATTTAGCTATTTGACAACATTAATCATCAGAAAAACACACAATGATGTATATCATATGGGGGTACCACAGACACTAACTACATTAAGAAAAACTTATTGGATACCCAAGGGAAGGATCACTGTTAAAACAGTCCTGAGTGAGTGTGTCACATGTAAGCGTATTCATGCTAGGCCCTATAGGAAACCAATCCTCCTGCTTTGCCAGAGGAGAGAGTTACTCTCAACAGACCCTTTGAGACTGTAGGCATTGACTATACAGGAGCATTGACTGTAGGGGTGGGTGACACTGAACAAAAAATGTACATTGTACTGTTTACATGTGCTGCCTCACGAGCTGTTTATTTGGATGTTGTGGAGGACCTTACAGCAGAATCTTTTGTTGCTGTCTTTAAGAGATTCTGTGCACGACATTCAGTACCAAAGACAGTTTGGACTGACAATGCTACATATTTCAAAGCTGGTGAACAAGTCATCCACGACTTGTTAAGCAATGAAATCACACAATTATATATACAAAATTCAAACATAAAGTGGAAGTATATTCCGGTTGCCTCTCCTTGGTATGGTTCTATCTGGGAGAGGAATATACAAACGGTAAAGAATTGCTTGAAGAAAGCAATTGGCAAAAAACAGATACACTTATTTGGGTTACTCACTCTCTGGCTGAGATTGAGAACATCATTAACAATAGACCACACTTATGTGAGTGACAACATTAATGACCCGGAACCATTAACTCCAAATCATTTGATTCGGGGAGAACAAGTTAGTCTCCTGCCGGACTACAATATAGACTCTTCAGAAGACCCAAACTGGACTCAACGACATGATGAGCTCCAGACTAAGTTACAACATTTAACTAGAGTTAAAGCTCATTTCATTAAACAGTGGAAAACTGAGTACTTGATGGGTCTAAGGGAGAGACATAAACAAATGACTAAGAAGGATTGGTCTGACACAATTAAGGGGGGACCTTGTTCTCATACATGACAGTACTCCAAGACAATACTGGCCTCTGGCTAGAGTTTCAGAACTCAGACCAGGGGCAGACGGGGTGACAAGAGTGGTCAAATTAAGGACTTCAACGGGTAACACAACAAGAGACATTTCTCTTTTGTACCCTTTAGAGTCTGGACCCAAAACAATGGACTTTGGAGAACCTTCTCCACTGACAGTAACAACTGGAGACACTGAACTTCCAGTAACTATTCCTTTGACAGTAGGAGTGGTAACGCATCCTACTACAACATTGACAGACACAAGACCTCAGCGACAAACAGCATTAAAGGCGCGACTATTTTTACAACAAAAAATAGATGCTGGGGAATTGTAATTTTATCTTCTAACTTTCATTTTTTCTTTTCTTATGGTAAAGACCATAGACAGTTTCATCCTATGGATGTATATTTTCTCTTCTAATTAAATGCTACACCTTCTCCATGAGAAGGTGAGGATAGGCACTGTTAATCAGATTAACAGGCATTTACAGTTAAATAGTTAGCTATCTACACTCAGACACAAAAATTGGTGACAATGACACCAATTTTTTATCTCCCGGGCCCCCAGTATATGGAAAACTGATGAGTGGGTAGTTGGGAGGTAACGAAAATGGTTCACTGAGTAGGTAGGTAGTTAATGTAACAATTATTAAATTCCTTTTATGTCAATAACTGGGTGGAAGAAACCAATTGGTTGCTCACCAGAGTTATTCTCCACACTAGTATTTATATACTGTGTGGGAGGAGCGTGCTCGGTAATAGATACATTACCGCTCAACCAACCGAGGAAAAAACCAAGACAACGCTAGTGAAAAAAGCCCCGCGAAGAGGAGAACAAAGGGAGAACGAAAACGAAGAACGGGGCGAGAGGACGTACCAGCAAGTGCGCTCTCGACAATTACACAACCGGAGAAGGGAGACACTCCAATAACAAACAGTAAGTGACTAATTGAGTTTTTACACCAGTAAGTTAATCACATTAAATTAAGCTGGGTCAGACAAGTTAGGCCTACATTGTGGCCTAAGACCCAGCATCAACTCATAGCTTAACAAAGGTGAAGGTAGATTGCCCTAACCTAATCTTGTGAGGAATCCTACTGTGGACCTCAATTTATCTGCCCGCTCTGGACCATTTCCGGAATCTCTAGGCTGACCCCTCTAGGCTAGACTTGATCTACTCTATAGTTAGCCTGGAGATATAAGGGGTGGGTTAATTGTGGACCAATTCATACAGAGCATTTTTCGCAGCACCCATAAGCTTGTGTGCTTGCATCAGCAAACACATGAAGTCTCTGGGACTTATCCCTAAACCCACAGCACCTTTGAATTTTAATGTTCTGCACTTTTGTTAAATCAGCAGCTAACTTCTTCCAAGATTTTTGATCTTCATTTGTTATTGGATCATCCCACCCAACATTTGTCCTCCAAATTTCTTGGAGGAGAATCTTTGATTTTATTGTTGAAGGCAAGAATAGACCCATGGGATCAAAAATTTTGGAAGCCTCTGATAATATTTGTCTTTTAGTATTTGCTTCCTCATCAAGTTTAAAACCTTTAATACAGATTGAATCATGACTGTTAGAAGTTGCATCCAAATACCAGTTCATACCTAAAGTTTTAACTCTGTCTGATGGCTCAGTAAGACCATTATTATCCTTTAAAATCTTTTTGTTTAAATCCTCATCATTTGAAATCCACTCTCTAAGTTCAAAGTTACCTTGTTGCATAATGTTTTGAGAGTGTTCATAGACTTCAGATAATTCAGATCTTGTTGTTGTTGAGCCTATTAGATTGTCTATGTAAAAATGTTCCTTAAGGAAGTTCAATGTTAAAGAGTTATTAAACTGGTTCAAATGATGTCTAATTGTCAATGCTAATAGGCTAGGTGAGCAATTGGCTCCAAACAACACAACATTAAATCTATATGTTATGAACCCTTTATTCAAATCAAATGGATCCTTGAACCATAAGAACCTAAGTTGGTTCTTATCATATTCATTTTTAAGATTTATTCTCAAAAATGCCTTTGAAATGTCACTTTGTACGGCATATTTATCTAACCTGAACCTCAGTAAGATCTTCACAAGGTCAGAAATGAGATTAGGACCCTCAATCAGGCAATCATTCAAACTGTGTTTATCACTGTCTTTGAGGCTACAGTTATATTAAAGTTCTGTAATATAGGTGTTCATGTATTACAGTTGGTCACATTTGATTCTACAGTATCAAGTTTTGTCTGTTTGGCTGTAGCTAGTTGGTCTCTGGGAACAGTCTTTGGTTTATCCATAGTCTGGGTCTTATTTTGTATTGTTTGGTCTCTGGCCAAGGGAGGCCATAAGACCCTTGTAATAGTTTTCCCTATGGCCAAGGTAGGCCATAAGACCCTTGTAATAGTTTTCCCTATGGCCAAGGTAGGCCATAAGAACCTTGTAATAGTTTTCCCTATGGCCAAGGTAGGCCATAAGACATTTAATGTTTAGCCCATGGCCAAGGTAGGCCATAAGACATTTAATGTTTGGCCCATGGCCAAGGTAGGCCAAAAGACCAAGGCTCATTGTTTGGGCTATGGCCACAGTAAGCCACAAGACCAAGGTTCAATTGTTTGGCCCATGGCCAAGGTAGGCCGTAAGACCTTTATTGTTTAGCTCATGGCCAAGGTAGGCCATAAGACCTTTATTGTTTGGCCCATGGCCAAGGTAGGCCATAAGACCTTTATTGTTTGGCTCATGGCCAAGGTAGGCCATAAGACCAAGGTTCAGTTGTTTTGCCCATGGCCAAGGTAGGCCATAAGACCCTTATTGTTGGCCCATGGCCAAGGTAGGCCATAAGACCCTTATTGTTTGGCCCATGGCCAAGGTAGGCCATAAGACCCTTATTGTTTGGCCCATGGCCAAGGTAGGCCATAAGACCTTTATTGTTTGGCTCATGGCCCAAGTAGGCCATAAGACCAAGGTTCAGTGTTTGGGCTATGGCCAAAGTAGGCCATAAGACCAAGGTTCAGTTGTTTGGCCCATGGCCAAGGTAGGCCATAAGACCTTTATTGTTTGGCCCATGGCCAAGGTAGGCCATAATACCTTTATTGTTTGGCTCATGGCCAAGGTAGGCTATAAGACCAAGGTTCAGTTGTTTGGCCCATGGCCAAGGTAGGCCATAAGACCCTTATTGTTTGGCCCATGCAATCCTTGCTTATGTTCAGATAGGTTGAGTGTATTTGTGGCACATGTAAAGAGTACAGTGTATATATACATATATATACACACAGATTGCAAGGAATGCATGTGCCTGTTGAAAAAATCTGTTGAGTGATTCTTCCTTAAAAGAAGAATTGGATGCTTGGAGTTGTATGCATTTTAAATGCTTGTTCACTAATGTTGTTTAACTGGGGATCGTAATGAAATATAGGACAAGAAGAAATTACTAGAGAAGAGAGATCACAGACAAAACAGTCAAGTTTTAAATTTGGTTTAATCCCCCCCAAGTACTTATGTGTCACTCAGGTCTAAGCTTATAAGAGAATGAGACTCCTTAAATGTAAATGTTTCCTAGTTAGGCCCTAGGTTGTAGACCTAATTAGGCTTGATTAGGTTAGGCTTAGGCTAGACCATTTAGCCTAATTCTGCAATTTTTGTTAAGTAAGGTTAAGGTTTGTAAATTTCCCACACACGGACCACCAATGTTAAAAATGCTCTGTATGAATTGGTCCACAATTAACCCACCCCTTATATCTCCAGTCTAACTATAGCGTAGATTAAGTCTAGCCCTGTAGGGGTCAGCCTAGAGATTCCGGAAATGGTCCAGAGCGGGCAGATAAATTGAGGTCCACAGTAGGATTCCTCACCAAATTAGGTTAGGGCAATCTACCTTCACCTTTGTTAAGCTATGAGTTGATACTAGGTCTTAGGCCACAATGTAGGCCTAATTTGTCTGACCGAGCTTAATTTAATGAGTTTACTTTAGACTGGGTTAAAACACAATTAGTCACTTACTGCTAGTTATTAGAGAGTCCCTTTTCCTGTCTTGTTTAATTGTTAAGAGCGTACTTGCTGGTGGGAATCTTTTTTCGTTGCCTGTTCTTCTCCCTCCTCTCGTTCCGTCTTGTCGCCCCGTTCCTCGTTTTCGTTCTCCCTTGTCTTCCTTTTTTTCGGGGCTTTTTCCACCAGCGTGGTCTTGGTTTTTTTCGGTTGGTTGATCGGTAATGTATATCTATTACCGAGCACGCTCTTGTCACACAGTATGTAAATACTAGTGTGGAGAATAACTCTGGTGAGCAACCAATTGGTTTCATTCACCCAGTTATTGACATAAAAGGAATTTAATAATTGCTAGATTAACTACCTACCTACTCAGTGAACCATTTTCGTTACCTCCCAACTACCCACACATCAGTTTTCCATACAAAGAAAAAAATTTTTTTTGTTACACGGTGATTTATCTATGGGAGCAGGGCTACGAGAGCTGCCACGGGCCCCGGGGAAGGATTGGTATATGGGCCCCCCCTGTTTACTCAGTATTTTATTATGAATGGTGTTTGTGTACCTAACAAGCAAACTGATTGTATGTCCAAGTCACTATTCAAAACATACAGTATGAATAAACAACTCGGAAGAAAATGACCATTTTATTTTTCGAATCAATTATATTAATTTTATCACCATACAATTTACAAATGCAGTACCAGTCAATGCAGGCAAGACAATTGTTTACTGCAAGATTTTCATAATTAGAAGAGTACTTTCTTTGCCTTCTCTCCAGCAAAGTGGTAAATGATTCTGATGAAATTTAAAGTACGGGCTAACTGGCTTTCAGTTGCAATGGTTCCCAGATCTGTCAGTCGGTTTTGGGCATTGGTGGACCGCAGGTACTGTAATATTTTATCTGTTTCAGTTTGACTATGATAATCTCTATAAAATGTATGTTCATTAATTATATTTCCTCTCTGTTATTTAATCAATTGCTTTATTAATATTTTTAGATTTTATCCCCCCTCTTTCCGGACTCCCTAGAGGTCCGGGTCCAGGGGATTTTTCCACGGTATCCCCACCCTCTCGGTCGGCCTGTATGGAAGTAATTCTAAAAGTTGTTCCCCCCCAACTTTTATAATTACTCCCATAGATAATGAGTGCTTCTAACAATAGGATTGTGTTCGTCCCCCACCCTTACTCCAGTTACGCCCCTGACTGTTGCAGGAAGAGTACATAATTCGTGGTACGGGGAAGAAAGATTCGTGAACTGGAGAATTTTAAGATATGAACAGTGCTGCATGTCGGATGAATGTTTTTGAATGAGTGCACGCTCGAGGATGCTGCGCCTCACACCTGTCGATATTTTGGGTCATATTAAAACTATGTATGTAAGGATTTCTATATCTATACTGCTTCTAAACACGAATAATTACCTACATTTCTACAGACTGATAACCCTTAAAGAACTCGCGACTAAGTACGTTTGTTTTATTTTACTTAGTAGTATGGGGGAAAAACAGGAGAGGGAAGAAGGGGGGTGCCAGTGTTAGTGTCAGAGGGGAAAAGAGGGGGGGGGAACTCTTTGAAGCAACGTTTTTAATCCTGATAAGATCTTTTAATCCCTGATAAGATCTTAAGCCATTAATAGTTTTTAATGACCAAAAGAAGAATGAGTTAAAATAAAATAATCTTGAAATACGTTCGTATATCTTCAGTATCTTGAAAATAATCTTGAAGAACTATAGTATTTGTTATTTACCATTACTTATTCGAACTACTGTATAGTGGATTTAATTTTTCCAGAAGAATTCCTTGTTCCATGTACGGTCTGTGTGTAACATAAAAGTTTCTCAGGGTACCATTCTGAGTTGTAACCTATATATATATATATATACACAAACTCAGAATGGTTCCCTGAGAACATTATATGTTAAACACAGACCGTGCATGGAACAAGGAACTCTTCTGGGAAAATTAAATCCACTATAGTCCGAATAAGTAATGGTAAATGACAAATACCATAGTTTTTTTCCTTTTTCATGATTTTAGCCCGACGTGGGCAACGGGTCTCTCGCAAAGAGATCCCATAAATATAGCTTCCCTCACCAGCTATCTGCAAAGCAGACAGGATCCAGCTTTGGGACGTGGATCTAGGGTTTAAAGCAAGCCTAGATCCCTACACTCAGAACCTCTATATAAGTAAAAGACTCGTTGCATTCACGTCGTGTTGAATAAATCAAAGAAAAAGGGGGTAACTATTGTATTTTTAGCCAAAAAAACCAAAACTTAAACCTCAACCGGGACATTGAGCGTCCACTTTTCAAGGCACGAAACACGTCCGTTTAGTATACACAAACTCAGAATGGTTCCCTGAGAACATTATATGTTAAACACAGACCGTGCATGGAACAAGGAACTCTTCTGGGAAAATTAAATCCACTATAGTCCGAATAAGTAATGGTAAATGACAAATACCATAGTTTTTTTCCTTTTTCATGATTTTAGCCCGACGTGGGCAACGGGTCTCTCGCAAAGAGATCCCATAAATATAGCTTCCCTCACCAGCTATCTGCAAAGCAGACAGGATCCAGCTTTGGGACGTGGATCTAGGGTTTAAAGCAAGCCTAGATCCCTACACTCAGAACCTCTATATAAGTAAAAGACTCGTTGCATTCACGTCGTGTTGAATAAATCAAAGAAAAAGGGGGTATTTGTCATTTACCATTACTTATTCGGACTATAGTGGATTTAATTTTCCCAGAAGAGTTCCTTGTTCCATGCACGGTCTGTGTTTAACATATAATGTTCTCAGGGAACCATTCTGAGTTTGTGTATACTAAACGGACGTGTTTCGTGCCTTGAAAAGTGGACGCTCAATGTCCCGGTTGAGGTTTAAGTTTGGTTTTTTTGGCTAAAAATACAATAGTTACCCCCTTTTTCTTTGATTTATTCAACACGACGTGAATGCAACGAGTCTTTTACTTATATAGAGGTTCTGAGTGTAGGGATCTAGGCTTGCTTTAAACCCTAGATCCACGTCCCAAAGCTGGATCCTGTCTGCTTTGCAGATAGCTGGTGAGGGAAGCTATATTTATGGGATCTCTTTGCGAGAGACCCGTTGCCCACGTCGGGCTAAAATCATGAAAAAGGAAAAAAAAACTATGGTATTTGTCATTTACCATTACTTATTCGGACTATAGTGGATTTAATTTTCCCAGAAGAGTTCCTTGTTCCATGCACGGTCTGTGTTTAACATATAATGTTCTCAGGGAACCATTCTGAGTTTGTGTATACTAAACGGACGTGTTTCGTGCCTTGAAAAGTGGACGCTCAATGTCCCGGTTGAGGTTTAAGTTTTGGTTTTTTTGGCTAAAAATACAATAGTTACCCCCTTTTTCTTTGATTTATTCAACACGACGTGAATGCAACGAGTCTTTTACTTATATAGAGGTTCTGAGTGTAGGGATCTAGGCTTGCTTTAAACCCTAGATCCACGTCCCAAAGCTGGATCCTGTCTGCTTTGCAGATAGCTGGTGAGGGAAGCTATATTTATGGGATCTCTTTGCGAGAGACCCGTTGCCCACGTCGGGCTAAAATCATGAAAAAGGAAAAAAAACTATGGTATTTGTCATTTACCATTACTTATTCGGACTATAGTGGATTTAATTTTCCCAGAAGAGTTCCTTGTTCCATGCACGGTCTGTGTTTAACATATATATATATATTGTATACTCTATTTTAAAACTTAAAAGATAGGAATGTTCCACTGTATGTTTTAAATATAGTGAAATTTTTATACACCAACCAAACTTTTATGGTTAGATGGAGTAATGTACTCTATTGTCCAAGTGTTCGTGTTATTCATGTGGAGTTAGACAAGGCTCCTTGCTCTTTCCTCGGCTATATTTAATGTTTAATTACTTCTCGTACTGAGGCAACAGTGGGATTTTGCATTGATAATATGAAGTTAAATAGCATATCCTAAGCCGATGATATAGTATTAAAAACTCTTCAGTTAAAGGTATTGATTCTTCATTAAAAAATTGTGAACTATATTCGCAGAACCATGATATTAATTTTAATGTCACTAAAACTAAGGCTGTACAATTCCATCCCAAAAGCTGAAATCAAACTGCTAATGTCATTTTTAAAATGAAAGGCAAACTTATAAGACAGTACAAGAATTTGGGTATTTGGGTCAAATAATTATAAGGAACTTCAGATTCTGTACGTACGTACGTGGGTCCACATACAAACGTTGACATCCACGACGGACTGTTGCCAACCCAGTAGTTTTCGCTGCATCCACGCGAAAAATTACAAACTCACTCCGAATGTAAATTGATATTTTATGAACTGTTGTAGAATGAACTGGAATGAACTGGAATAAACTTATTGTTATATTACATAGACGGATTTTGTTATCTAATTAATTATTGTATATTAACAACTCATCTGAATAAAACTTATAAAGATAGATTGTAAAATTGGTTAATTAACTTATAAAGTTAATTGTACAACATATTGTACAAATAACAACCCTCAGCTACTATCGTTGGGTCAATTCTGACCCTGAGTACATTTGTTTATTTTATCATGGGAAATAATGATGGTAGCTAAGAGTTAATTGTTATTATGGTACAATGTACTGAATGTTATAGCTTGTGTAATTTTCTCTTTCTGGTTTATGTTCTTTATTTTTGTATCGGGCAGCAGCCAAGTTTCACTCTGGAACTGAATAACTGCAACCTATCTTTGTAAATTACGCCCGAGTAGTCTCACCAGGATGGTAACTGTCTGCTGTAGTACCTCTACTCTTCTCTGTTGGTACGTCCACTTTCTCAGTCTTTTCCTATGAAGTCCTTTTTGTCCTATGCCTCATTTCTCATACCCTGAGTACTCAAAGCGGAACAGGGTTTTTTACTTCTCTCTGGTCCACCTTTTTTTTTAACATAGTCTTTCCTCTATGTCTCATAGATTGGTTGTATTGCTGGAGTTCAGGGGCAGTGTTTGCCTGGCCTGTTGAGTCTCCTTGCAGGGCTTCCGGTGATAGGGAATTTATTCCATTCCTAGAAGACGGAGGAGTAGTAGCAGTGGAAGTTTTCTGCGAGGTTTAGAACTTCTTGGAGAAGTTACCTCCTCAAAGCTTTATTAAGCCAAACCCTGTGACAGAGGAAGCGACATCGTAGAGTACTGTATGATAACTGAATATATTGCATTGCTATCGTTATGTAAAAAAAATAGTTCAATAAATAATTGCGCTATATCAAGTTCTGACCTCACAAATGTAATGACATATTTATTAATATAAACATATTTTCCGACCGGTGTTAGTCACATAATGTGAAAATATAAAAATATTCACCAATTTCCTAAAAATGACCAGTTTACATATGAAAAATACTCGTAAAATAAAAAGCAATTGTAAATTGGGAAAAGTACCGTGTAAATTTATTAAATTTAAGGAGGATTTTTAAGGTAATCGTGTAAATATCCTTGATTTGTTATTAGTAACAAGCTTAGGTTTTTATTCGATAATTTTTAGTGAAAAAAAGGTTCAAACTAAAGAGTTCAAAAGTGTTAAGAGAAATGCTTTAATTTTTCCATGTGTAGATTTGTACAGTTCTGTGAAACAAAAATTGAAAAAAAAATAATAAATAAATAATATATATATATATATATATATATATATATATATATATATATATATATATATATATGGGATGAATTTCACAATAAAACACGTGAAATGAATGAATGCTGCAAACCCACAAGGAAAAAGAAAAACGATTCCAAGGCCTTTCGTGTATTCAAAGCTACACCTCGTCAGGGAGGTGGCGAGGTGTAGCTTTGAATACACGAAAGGCCTTGGAATCGTTTTTCTTTTTCCTTGTGGTTTGCAGCATATTATATATATATATATATATATTATATATATATATATATACACAGTATATTGTGTTTTATAAGAGACTCACTCGCGCAGACTGATTTTATTTGAAATTTGTCCCCAAGGACAATTAAGGGCCATAACTTGCATAGCGGCCACAATTTGTTTGTTGCCGTTTTTCCAGCTACGCTATTAATTGTCCAAAACCAACGGACTCGTTCTCCCTCATTTGGGCTATCGGAGGAGTGAGTTTTACACACACACACACACACACACACACACACCGTGCGCATCTCCACATAAGCGAGGTATCGACTTTTTTAAATCCATACTCGTATATCTAATAAACTAATGGTGCTTTCCTGTTAACGGGAATACCCAGCCGCCCGCCATCATCTGGACTCGTATCTTGCGGAATTCATGTGGCGACAACGTACCGAAAGCAGCGACGTTTTTTCAACGATTTTAGATGACATAAAAACATTTTGGCCCCCTACTAACTGATTATCGCTTACATATTAACTAATTTCATTTAAATGATTAATAAATTCGATACTTACGTATTATCGGGACTACCAACTGGGCATTCAGTTGACCTAACCGGGCATTTTCCGTTATATTAACCTGTTAGGTCAATTGAATGCCCGGTTAGGTCAACTGTACGCCCTTGATGATTGGTTAGGTTAAGTTGTGATATTTTCGTTAGTTTAAACGAAAATGACGAGAGCAAAAATACATAACAAACAGTTTGGTGGCGGGCGGTTGGGTATTCCGTTAACAGGAAAGCACCAAACTAATTAACCTAACCTAACCTTAGTGTCATCGAACCAAGAAGGATGTAATATGTGTTTCGGATTCAATTGAAGGCTCGAAGTGTGGCCTCTATTAAGTCAGTCAATAGCGATGTACTTACTAATCTAGCTTAACCTAATGTAGCGTAACCTAACCTAACCTAATCAGAACCAACATATATTTCTAGATTTTTTTATATTTTTAATGTTGCGAGATATGAAAAGTGTTACCTCACAAAGCAAAATCACTCCACTTCATCCATGAATTATCACGCACTGGACATCACTTACATTTTAAATAGAAGTAGACATTTCCTTAAGTGTTTCACCGTCCCATTTTTTAAATTTTGGAATGTCTCATGCATTAGACATTTCACAGCTATACTGTACATTTTGTTAATTATTTCAGTAAGTCAATTGATATGTCTAAATTCTCCTACTTTATTTAGCAATTGGTTGCTATTGAAGAATAGGGACCCCAGCCTTCTTTAGTTAGTTTTATAAGGCTATCTAACGAAAATATCATGACCTAACCTAACCAATCGTCAAGGGCGTACAGTTAACCTAACGATTGGTTAGGTTAGGTCGTGATATTTTCGTTAGTTAGCCTTATAAGCTTAACTAAAGAAGGCTGGGGTCCCTATTCTTCAATAGCTCCAGCAGTTGAAAAGATTAATGTGAAATGTCGGAGCACCTGAAGATCAGGGCCCTCAGCCTTCATTAGTTAGCCTTATAAGGCTAACTAACGAAAATATCACGACCTAACCTAACCAATAGTTAGGTCAACTGTACGCCCTTGACGATTGGTTAGGTTAGTTCGTGATATTTTCGTGAGTTAGCCTTAGTTAACGTTAGTTAGCCGGGAAAAAAGAAATTGCGGGGGGGGAAAGGAATAAGTGCCAGTTATTTGATAGGAATACAGAGCCACAATCACAAGAAGAAATGAATATAAAATGAGAGTAAAAAATTTTAATAATAATGCTGGGATCACCTGAAGATCAGGGCCCCCAGCCTTCTTTAGTTAGCTTTATATATATATATATATATATATATATATATATATATATATATTATATATATATATATATATTATATATATAACCAAACGTCTAATACCATTTGGAGACCATTTCCTTTGAGAAACAAGACAAACAAATTGTGTTTTAAACACCGAGAAAATAAGTATGTCCAAAACGGTTTCACGTTACTTTGATTTGGTTTAATAATAACTGTTACAAAATTAGGGATACACTAGGCAGCAATGAAGGTGTAACTCAACATATTCCGACTTTTTTAACAGACTGTACCGACATACATGAAAGCCTTCACTTTATTTGATTAATTTTATATGAACGTGAACGCAATTTAATTTTCTCTTGTTTGGTGAAACAGCTCTTTTCTTGAAGCGATTTTAGTTCCATTGATGAAATACTCCAGAAAAGGACACTTCGTTTATCCTTAAAAGGACAATTGCAAAAAGAACCTTTCGCGGAAGATGAACTTTTTGTTACTTTGTAGGAAAATAAGAGTCGCTTTTTTAATGTAATTTAATTTTTATTATTTAAGTTTTGCGGAAAAGTCGATAAAAATCAAAATAAATGAGAGAAGAAATTCGTAAATCTATTTGCCGTAGGTTCTCCTTCCTCCTCCTCCATGACCTCCGCCGAATCCTCCATGACCTCCTCCTCCTCCATATCCTCCTCTTCTTCCTCCATGGCTTCCTCCTCCTCCTCCTCCTCCTCCTCCATGGCTTACTCCGAATCCTCCTCTTCCACCTCCAAATCCATCACTGCTGAAGCTTCTCTTTCCCCCTCCGAATCCTCCCCCAAATCCTCCCCCGAAGCCTATTTTTCTACCACCACTTCCTCCGAATCCTCCTTGAAATCCTCCTCTTCCACCACCGAAGCTTCCACCGCCGATACTTCCTCCACCTCGACCATATCCTCCACCGTAGCTACCTCGTGCTTCGACTGAGGCAACCACGATGGTAGCTAAAAGGACGATCAAAGGAATCACTTTCTGAAAATATAAACAAAAATAAATAAATACCTTTATTGAAGGGATTTTTTACGAGTACAGGGTGTTGATAAAGTTACGCGAGTGAATATACATGTATACTTCACCACATTCACTCTCACCACTTTATGAACACCCTGTACCGATGCCTGAATCTCAGCCATAATACAAAAAGAAAGGAGTAACAAATTAATAATATAATAAAGATTTAATTTTTGGCAAAAATAAAAATTAAACAAAAAAAAATTCCAAAAAAATTATTTTCTATTTTTGTTACGAATAAAATAAATAAGAAAATAAAAACATTAAAATAAGATAAAATAAAATAAAGTATTTAAACATGAAAGGTAAACAAATAACAATGTCTTATCATTAAATTTAAACTATATATATATATATTATATATATATATATATATATAATATAATATATATACAGGGTGTCCCATAAATTCGCTCATAGGTAAATTTATTTTAAGTTAAATTTACTTTACAAAATTAATACATTAGAACTAAAACAAATGTTCAGATTGATGTCTTATTTTGGGACCTTTTTTGTTTTTGTTGCAGGTAGAATAACATGCAATAACTGATATGGAAGCGAATTACACTCTTCAGGAAAAGGCGGAGGCCTTTTCCTCACGAGTGTAACTCATTATCTGCAACAATGAAAAGAAGGTCCCAAAACAAGACATCAATTTGAACATTCGCTTCGTTCTAATGTATTACTTTTGTAAATTTAATTTAAAATAAATTTTCCTATGAGACCGGATTTATGGGACACCCTGTATATATATATATATATATATATATATATATATATATATATATATATATATATATATATATATGGCTATTCGCTTACCATGTTTGTTGTGCGGTTATTAGCAACTGTTGATGAAAGAAGATTGCCACCATCTTTATATACACGATTCGCAGACAAGAAAATCCTTCGTCAATGGCTGACCTTCTTTTTAATTTATCATTTTTTAACTTTAGAAAGCGATTCGTCACGTCAAGTTATTGGGAAGGAAGCCAATAAAGGTTTAGTGTTTTAGTATAGGATCTGGCCTAGAGTTCGTATAAATTTCTGGGTGCAGAGGTTTTGACGACTGATCTAGACTAATTTTGGGGCGGAGAATCCGAATTTTTCTATGCCATCGCACCAAATTGGTGCGAAAGTGCTCAAAATGACAAAAAATTGGCAAAAATGGCAAAATTTTATCAGTTTTTCATATTTTTGTCATATTCTTGAGTTGAAAATTTTTTTAAGGGCAATTGTTTGTTTGAGAATCTGTGTTTGTAACATACTGCTGCCTGAACCAAAAAAACT
Source organism: Bathynomus jamesi (assembly GCA_023014485.1). Lineage (NCBI taxonomy): Eukaryota > Metazoa > Arthropoda > Malacostraca > Isopoda > Cirolanidae > Bathynomus > Bathynomus jamesi. The sequence continues at coordinate 10,159 of JAJOZX010013642.1, read as the reverse complement.
GACAAAAATGTCAAAAAATAACAGCAAAAATAGTAAAAAACTAAGTAAATATTGTCAAAAAATCGCAAAAATGAAATTTTTGGCTATTTTGGTGCATAAACTAGCTGTAACCAATCTTCTCGAACTAAATAGTCAAGAAATTAGATATTAATAGCTCTACTAAAATTTCCTAACACAAAAACATGTACAAATGTCTAAATTTTGGGTTACAATGATTAAAAATGGTTGTAGAATATTTGAAAAAATAGACAAAATATAAAAAATAGTGCTAATTTTATAAAACTCTTAGTTTGCATGTTGTAAAAGACTGTGAGATAAGATCATGTATTATTTCTGATGATGAAGTTGACTGAAAATCTTGCAAAAGTGGCAAAGAATTTGGCAAAAATGACAAAAACTGTCAAGGCCGCTTATGTGATTGAGAAAGAGTGTTACCGTCACTCAGGTGCATCTTCCCAGTGCAGCACCACGGCAATGGGCTAAGTTATAGCTAACTTAGTGGGAACGACCTCATTTAATGATGAGGCCCCATTGTTTTTTTTTTTTTTTTTTTTCTGTTTTTTTTTGTTTATTTGAAACTTTTATTGAAACATTATTTACAAATAAAAGCACTATGGCTTTTGTGGTATCATCTTCCGACACCATGAAAATGAAACAGAAGTAAATGTACAGATTTGTTCATCTGTAATTTTATTCAGTTACCTGCTGAAATTCAGGCGTTAGGATTTTGGCATGTTCTTTGATTGCACTTGCAGAATGAGCAACATGGTATGGATGACGCAGTGCAAGGGCATTTTGACCTCTTGGTACAGGTTTTGCAGCTGCAAGGTTCAATCAAATCCTGAGGTTTATCTGGGTAATCGGTTAGTTGAGGTTCCAAAAGTTCCTCATCAGACTTTACGTAACCATAGTCAAGTGGATTTAAATTTTCAGATATGGAGCCATATGGAGAGTCAAGCCAAAGTTTGCACTGAAGATATGCCCGTTTAATATGCAGTCTAATACTTTTTGAAGAGCAAGGAAGCTGAGTAAAATCGATTTTGTCCCCAGTTTTGTAGTATTGCTCAGATTTTAGTTGATCAAATAATATGGATTTTGACTTGGGTTTGATGCAATGAACCAGAAAGTTTTTGGTACCTTCGATTATTTCCTCTGTAAGTGGTTCCTTGCCAAAGTCCTTAATTTCATCAAAGTAGTTTGAGTGCTTCAGTGCACTAGATTTTGTGCCTACTTTACTGATACTGTCACAGCCAGTTAAAGCATGCAAGGCAGGTAAAACTTGGATCAAATCGTTTTCAAGCTTTTGATGCAAGCCATGCAGAGGAATGACTTTGCGACTTGTTCCAAAGCCTTTAACAAACCATAATTCCTTCAGGCCATGCTCAATCCATTTTGTTAAATGGTAGATGAGGCACACAAAGATATCAGTATCACTGGTAGCTACTGAAACTGTAGCTCCACCACCAGGCATTGCTTTATCCACCACATAGTTTACATGCAACATCACTTTGTCATCTGCTTCTTCTTGTGAAGAACAAAGCTCAGGAATTTCGCAGACCTTCCCATTTTGGAATTTGACACAAACTTCTGGTTTTTCAAGAGTACCACCTCCCAGTACAATCATTTTATCTCCACGGTAGTTTTCCATGAAACAGCCGACAAAAATTTTTTGGAAGTTTGCCTTGTTATCTGTGGAACTCCAATACTTGTTGAAGTCAATTGGAAGCCTCCGCTCAGGTGATGTTATGGAAATTTGTATTTTCGAATGCGCAATTGATCGTCTCATCCGTTCTCCAGTTACTGATAGATTCATCCTGGTTCAGCATTTTATTGATCTCTTGTCTGAAGTAGGTGACACTGTATCCACAGCTTGCGAAGTCTATTTTTGAGACTACATCATTAAACGCTTCTTGAACCATGTCAGTAGAACCCATAACTTCATTTTGTTGCTGTCTGTTTTCCAAAATCGTCTCTATTCTGCGATCATAGGCTGAAAAATGTTTCTTTATACAATTATTATGATAGAATACATCTGCAGCGAATACATCTTTGTATTCGTTCAACATCGCTACTCTGGTAAAAACATCGTCTTGGAACAAGTGAGCATAACTCAATAACTTTTGGGCACGACCTGGAGTACATATCCGAAACAAATTATGGTCAATGTTTCCACCTTTCAATTTGACTCGAGCTGAACCACAAAATACACACACTTTCATATCCTTGATATGCTGTGTTTTAATCCTTTTGCTTGAACTATTTTCTGGAGGAGTTAATGCTTCCCCTAAGGAGGAATCGGAGGGTTCAGATTCAGCATTTTTAGACTTCTGGCTACGGTCAACGAACTTTTTATATGTTGCATAGCACGAAGTGCTGTGATACTGGATATAAGGAGTCTGACTCTCAGTAAGAGCTTTCAAACGCTTGCTTCTGTCATCATTTGGGTACGCAGAAGCCAACTGAAGCAAATTTTTTATTCCATGTTCTCCGCTGCTCAAATATTTCTCTCCACTTGGGCTTTTGTTCTTCTGGCACAAGATACATTTACCAAGGTTTGAGCTATGCTTCTTTTCTGGCACAAGTTGACATACATCCTGAAAAAATAAAATATACTAAGACTTCTTGCAATTGCAATTATAATAAACTGGTTCTATTCTATACATATAAAAATTCATTTGCAACACATTGGTCTTTACATTTATATTTTAAATATTCAATTCGATTATTACTTACCATGATCTATCATCTGTTGAATCACATAATGAATACAGGGATCCTCAATTTGTAGCTACTACCAATACTAAACCTGAAACACAATAAATATGACTTAGTTACTCTAAAGAAATCAAATAGATCGATTCTATAAGAAGTTCAAGCATTTTACAACAACCAAGCCTAAGAATAATATAAAATTAGTACTATTTTTTTATATTTTGGCTATTTTTTCAAGTATTTTACAACCATTTTTATCGATTTATACCCGAAATTTAGACATTTGTGCATACTTCGTTTTAATAAATTTTAGTAGAGCTATTAATATCTAATTTCTTGACTATTTAGTTCGATATGATTGATTAGAGCTAGTTTATGCACCAAAATAGCCAAAAATTTCATTTTTGCGATTTTTTGACAATATTTACTTAATTGTTTACTATTTTTGCTGTTATTTTTTGACATTTTTGTCAGTTTTCTTGGTTCAGGCAGCAGTATGTTACAAAAACAGATTCTCAAACAAAAAATTGCCCTTAAAAAAATTTTCAACTCAAGAATATGACATTTTTGCCATTTTTGCCAATTTTTTTGCCATTTTGACCACTTTCGCACCAATTTAGTGCGATGGCATAGAAAAATTCGGATTCTCCGCCCCAAAATTAGTCTAGATCAGTCGTCAAAACCTCTGCACCCAGAAATTTATACGAACTCTGGGCCAGATCCTAAACTATTTGGTAACTGTTTTTTTTTTCATTTCATGTTCAAAAATGACTCATTGTTCGTAAACATCTTCATGAGGTCCATCACAAATTTCATTAAAGTCACTTTTTTACCAACTTACACAATTTTTGTAAATTTACTATTTACAAGCAAACAAAGACTGTAAAAGGCTGTAAAAAAATTATAAAAAGACTGTTAAAAGACTGTAAAAGGCTGTAAAAAGACTGTAGAAAGCTGTAAGAAGACTGTAAAAAGGTGATGAGACATCTTTTATAAAGATTTCTCCCGTTTTCTTTCTCTGGAAAGAAAATAACCGTAAACTCTTTTAATTCGTTTTTAAAGGTACATAAATTAATTCTCACTCCATGTTTGCCAAAAAATAGTTTTAACCCTTTCATGCCAGAATTATGAAATTTTTATTTTAAAAGTTTTCCTGTTCAAGCGAAAATAACCTTTTTATTATTCAGATCGTAAAACTCAAAATCGATGTTATCATAAGGCAACGGTCGGTGTTAAAGGGTTAGAAGATAAAAACTATTAAAGCCTGACCTGGCAATCCTGCAAACTCATTTTCCCAAAGCCAAGGAATGAGAATGCCCCAAGGGTCACCTCAGCCCGAGCATTAACAGGGTGAATGGCTGACCTAACCCAAGAGCCAGCAGCAGGGAGCGAACCCAGAGCCTCCCCGCCCAGAGACCGACACTGAGAATATTGCACTTTGCATAATTAATGTGTAAATAAAACTTAAATTAGGGGTTTTATTGAAGGTTCTCATATTCTTATTTCACAAAATGGATTCTGTCTGAGTTCAGTGATGAGACCGCTGCACATAATGTATTTGACTCAATCCAGTTCTCCTTTTAAAGAGACTTATTTTTACCGCCGTTTGTTGGCGTTATCGCCCCTCTTAATTCCCTCATAGTTGGACGAAGGACGTAAAAACAACGAACCAACCAAACAAATAAAATAATACCAAACACTAAATAGGTCATAATGTGAGATTAGGTCTATCATAATGTATGCCATGAGTGAACCCCTCAAGAAATTGAAAGGTTTCTAGCACTAGATTGTTGAAGTATAAACCAAATCAAAATTTGATTTAAGCTAACCTTACATAAGCTAATCTGAGCCAACATGTTGAGTTAGGTCAAACTTAGTTTCGATGATTTGATATTTCGACGATCTGGTACATCGACCCTTTTTTCATGTCAAAAACAATAGTATTTGTCCGCTACAACACCCATTGTTTACATATCCTTACGGAACAGTTACAGAACGACGCGACGTCTGAAAATGTTTGTCACTGTCACAGAAGTTTCCACCTACGGAGTAGGACCTGTACATTTCTCAGTTGCGTATTCAAGATAATGGGTTACAGATTATGAATTGTCTAATCAGGAACCCTGTTTCATTTCTTCTAAAGGTTGACCAATGAAAAGAAGTAAAACTTTTTACACTTTAAATACAATACTAGGATCACTTTAACATATTGATTCCCAAGGCATTCGGGAAGCAATATGTTAAAGTGATCCCTCCTGGGAAGCAATATGTTAAAAAGAGAAAGGTTGGTTAGTTAGAAAGAGGTTGGTAATGTAGGAGATAACCTACCGACCGTAAACAAAGCTATAAATGCCCTAACCGGGCATTCCTTATATAGTTAATGTAGGTTAACTGAATGTCCGGTTAGGTCAACTGTACGCCCTTGATGATTGGTTAGGTTAAGTCGTGATATTTTCGTTAGTTTTAACGAAAATATCACAACTTAACCTAACCAATCGTCAAGGGCGTACAGTTGACCTAACCGGGCATTCAGTCGACCTAACCGGGCATTCAGTTAACCTACATTAAATATATAAAGAAAATGAAAGTATGCAAAAAGGAGCTACTCAACACGTACTTGTGGCAAATGATGTGGCGTGACCGATTCTTCGGAAATCCATTTTTTACTTTGTGTGACCAAAGAGCGCAACAATTCTAATAAATTTACTTTCAATCTAATATTTTAACGTGTCATGATTTACTTTTTATGCCTTTACTTTATTAAAGCGAACATTTTTTATCGTACTCCTTATCCTAAATATAGGGAAGCAATATGTTAAAGTGATCCCAATACCATTTCGTTAAAAGACACGATACTACACGTTTCTATTCCGTACAATTGAAAGAACTTAAAACCAACTTTTTATAACGGGGGTCCCCAACCTTTTTTTCGGCTGCGTGCCCCTCGAGGGCTTCGGCAAATACATCGTACTACCCCCCTACTCAAAATTGCTCAAAAGACGGTGTAGCCGCTACACCGTCTTTTCAGAATACTTTTTCAGGCGAAAGTTAGTTCTCAAGCAGGATGTCGCGTACCCCCGATTTGGGAACCCCCGCTTTATAAGTTTTAAAAATTAATTTTAAAACCTTGTATGGAAACCAAAATTTATGAGATTGGTATTAAGTCCTAAATAAATGAGTTAAGTCATTTAAATTATTATTATTACAAATATTATTATTATTATTATTATTATTATTAATATTATTATTATCTTCCAGAACGGTGAAAATTACAAATTTTTCTTTAGCTTGTAATTACGGTATGGTGCAAGAGCAATATGGCCGAAATGTCGCCTCAAACGCACTCGAGAGAAACTGTCAGGGCAGGAAACGTTTTCGCCAAATGGGACGTGGCAGTTGGCAGCCCTGATCCACGACAACCTCTTCGCTCACGAAGGACGAAAATTATCTAATAATTTTATCCAAAATTTGCAAAATGAAAAAAACTTTGTAAAATCATGAGCAATTTAATTAATATTTCAACCTTTCAACCTCTCAACCTTTCAAAGGTTCCGTGCGATGATTCCTCATTTCACGAAGGTCTAGCTTGTCGCCCCTCTTCTCGAGTTGGCCTGGTGAAGTAGAGAGTTGGTTTCTTGTACTCTCCACCTCACATAGCCAGGTACGCCCGGCTCATCGGAGATTGTTCTGAGCCAGGCGTCTAAGCTTTTTTTGAAGATGTCCACCGCAACATAATTCGTGTTCCTTAGGTCCTTGGGCAGCTGATTAAACAGTTTTGGTCCTCTCACAACAAAACTATTTTCGAAGCAAGTGTAGTTTATGTCCCCCTGATGCAAAAGGGGACACAAACTACACTAGGTCAAAGTTGGGGAACGTAAACTACAATAGGATCTTTAGGAGACATTTTTTAAATGAATCCATCAAATAAAACGTTAAAACTAACGAAAATATTACGACTTAACCTAACCAATCGTCAATATATATATATATATATATATATATATATATATATATATATTATATATATATATATATCATCAATATATATATATATGTCGTCAATATATATATTATTGACGATTGGTTAGGTTAAATCGTAATATTTTCGTTAGTTTTAACCTTTTATTCGATTAGGTATACGCGGACAAAGTTGGGGAACGCAAACTACACTAGGATAATGTAGGGGAAAGTAAATTACACTAGGCACCACAGGGGGACGTAAACTACACTTGCTCCCTATTTTCTTTCAGTATTAAGGATGTTCCCTATCTCGCCTTTAATTTGGGAACACGACACAGTCTTCCTTTTCTACTTTCCATCGTTGTTTGGGGAGTTACAGGGTTCGGAACTTCAGAGTAAGATTAGGGACGAGTTTCTCCATTATTTTCCAAGTGTAAATAATGGTGTGTGTGTCTCTTCTCCTTTCCAGTGAATATAAGTTTAGTTCGCGTAACCTTTCCCAGTAATTTAGTTCTTTGCACCCCTTGATCTTGGCTGTGAAGCTTCTCTGAATCCCTTCTAGCTGTCTAATGTCTTCTTTTTTATATGGGGATGTTAGGACCAAGCAGTATTCCAATTTGGGTATGCTCAGTCACTGTTTTCAGTAGAGGAATCATTATATTCCTATCCCTTCGTTTAAAAGTTCTCACTCAATGAGAATAACTGGGCAGATACTGAGAACTTCTCAGTATCTGCCCAGTTATTCTCTTTGTTCTGTTTACTGTTATCTTATTTTGTGTTTCAAATTTCGCATCATCAGTCATTACAACCCCTAAATCTTTTGCTTTAGAATTTCTCTGAATTTCCTGTCCATTTGGGGTATTATATTCCATGGATTTTAGGTCTTCTCTTTTTCTGAACCGTAACAGCTGAAATTTCCCAGTGTTAAACTTCATATTGTTGTCTCCCGTCCACTTGTAGATTCTGTTCATGTCGGTTTGTAGAGATCCTATATCTTCTCGGTTTCTTATTTTTCTACTGATCTTTGTGTCATCGGCAAAGGATGTTACTGTGCTGTCTCTGGTAACGTCCTTATCTATGTCAGTTAGCATGATTATGAAGAGGAGTGAAGCTAATACTGTTCCTTATGGTACTGAGCTGAGGACCTCTGATTCTGATGAAGATACTCCTTGTACTGTAACAACTTGCCGCCGCTCACTAAGGAAATTATATATCCATTTCCCTACTATATATATATATATATATATATATATATATATATATATATATATATATATATATATATATATATATATATATATATATATATATATATAGTACGGGTGTCCCAGGAGGAAATGTCAAGAATGCACCATTTCACTCTTTGGGTATTTCTAAGTAGAAAGTATTATATCGATATGGGTCTGATTCCCAACCGTTACCGAGATACAGGCCTCTACATTTGGGTAATTAAAACATAATAAAAAGGCGATCTTAGATACTATTTAATGACACTTGTGGTTTACAAAAAGTACAAACATACAATACACTATTGCACTTATTGCAGAATGGTTTCAAAGTGACCCCCTCCTTCAATGCACGCGGCGAGCCTCCGATCCATCGAGTCTTGCCAAGGAAAACGCGGAAGTTCATTTCTGAGGTTTATGAACGCATCCTGTATACGTGTAGTGATGGGCATCGATACATGAAAATCGCTAAAGCGATACCGATACATCGATACATGAAGAACGTCTCAGGCGATACCGATACGCCGATACTTTCTAGATGTCTTAAGCGATACCGATACCGATACATGCATCGCCGATACATGTATCGCCGGTACATTTTTATAGTTATTCATTTAATATGTAGGTATTAGATATTATTGTTTATACTAGTAATTTGTACGCACTGTAAGTAAAATCAACGACATTTTAATGGGTTTTATAGATGTAAATAAAAACAATTGCTTTATTTAATGAAAGTATGTTTTAATTTTGTAGGATACATGAATGACTGAAAATATTACACTAACAATTAAAAGTAATTAATATTACCCTTCAAAAATACCAGCTGGCTAAACATCTGGTCAGACAGTCTATTCCTTTTTGGAGCGTGAATGTGACCAGCCAAACTAAACAACCGTTCTACAGGAGCAGAGGATGGTAGTGGTGTGTTATACTTCAGGAAGACCCGTAGAATTCCTGGGTACTGCCTCAGAGATTGGAGAGAATGACTTCCGTCACCCAGATACTGTAAAACTTCCATCTCAGTGGAATCTTGGTTGCAGAGACATTAGTGGAAGCAGACTCATAACAGAAGAAATCATCTGCACTTCCGTCAGATGCAGCATCACTTAGTTGTTGCTGGGGGTCTGCTCGCTGAGGCTCTTAACAGCATTAACCAACATTTCTTGAACCCTTTTTTGACGATGTTAGTATTAAACTTGCCTTTTATTGTCATCCACTTTAACTTGAACAGAGGATTTGAAGACGATGCCGGTATTGCTGTTTTACACTCATGCGACGCATCAAGGCACAGAAACTTTTCAAACCGCTTAGTGAACCCTACGGTGACTGCATTGAGAAGTGGCTGACAATGACGCAATGCCTCCGAATTCAAACGCTCTAGCTTCTTCTCTACAGCTAACAATGTCGGAAGCACAAGTACACAAGTACAAACGTGTTTAAAAGTTGCGCCGTACTGTGTGACGTGACCAGTAGAGTAGTACTGTCATTAAATAAATATTTAATAATATTATTATTTATGTATATTCATAAATATAACTCAGTAGTGTCATATTATAACATCTATTTAAATATATAAAAATTCTTATTAATGTATCGATGTATCGAAGTATCGATTTTTTTCGATACATTTAAGAAAATTGACCTTAGCGATACCGATAAATCAATACTTTTGTCAAGTAGCTAAAGCGATACCGATACCGATACAAAAGTATCGATCGATACGTATCGGCGATACATGTATCTAGATACTGCCCATCACTGTATACGTGCAACCAACTGCTCCCTAGTTTCGGGCTTACCCCGCTGATAAACGTTACTCTTCAAGAACCCCCAGACAAAAAATAATGTAAATAAATAATGTGAGGATCTGCACAGTTGCCAATGTATCATTAAATGTCATTGAATATTATCTAAGATCGGCTTTTTATTATGTTTTAGTTACCCAAATGTAGAGGCCTGTATCTCGGTAACGGTTGGGAATCAGGCACATGTCGATATAATACTTTCTACTTAGAAATACCCAAAGAGTCAAATGGTGCATTCTTGACATTTCCTCCTGGGATACCCTGGTATATAACATTAACGGTACAAGGGAAAAAAATTAAAAGTACAACCTGAAGATGGTTGTATTTTTTGGGCGAAAGCGATTAAATGCACAGTTTTGTAAAAAGTTCGCCTACAAACATAAAGATTTCTAGAAATCATAAAAAAATATTAATTAGTAATGATCGAGTTTTGCTTTTGAAATTTTGTACTTC
>JAJOZX010013641.1:0-100548 GCA_023014485.1 Bathynomus jamesi | reverse complement strand
TTTTCCCCAATGCTGGTTGACACTGCTTATAGGTTGATTATTATGAGGGACATGTTTGCCATAATTGTCAATGTTTATATTATTATTTCTACCTTGTTATTTATTTTTTGTGTATTGATCTTATGAGTAAGTTTACTTTCCAGTGATCAATTATGAAGTCATGATTTCATTTAACCCTTTACTGCCCAAATATTTTGTAGGGTTAAGTTATGAATGCGTGTATTTGAAAGGTTAGAAATTTGTCCTTTGGGCAGTAAAGGGTTAATGTTTGTTGATTGATTGTCTATTATTTTATTATTTTTGATTAATTGTACTTGGTGCATGTAACTAATAATTGTGTGTTGTCTAGTAGGCAACCAGTTGGGACTCAACTCAACTAGTATGGACTCATCAGGCTTGGATTGTGGATCCAATCCAGTTGGAGCTGCAAAGTCCATTGAGGTTGTGTCAACCACTGTTAGCCACTGGGATCTGCCCCTGGGATCAGGCTTGTGATGCTAAAACTATCAGGTCATCCCATAAGTAATGTTGTTTTTTAGATCGGAATTTTAAGGACAAAAATAAACTCAACTGAAACTTTTTAATCTAGTATATATTTTCCATCGGAATCATTGACACACTGCCAATGTCCTACAAGCTTTTCAATGCCATGTTTATAAAATTCAGGCAGTTTTGAGGCAAAAAACGTACAAAGACTGGTGCGCAGGTCATCTAAAGAAGTATACTGTTTCTCATCAAGATAGTTTTGCAGACTCCTGAAGAGATGATAATCTGAAGGCACAAGGTCTGGAGAATATGAAGGATGTGGAAGTTTTTTTCACCCAAGCTCCTCAATTTTTGCATAAGTGATCCGAGCGTATGAGGACGTGCGTTGTCATAGTGGAACACGATTCCTTTCCGATTAACCAAAGAAGGTCTCTTTTCTTTAGTGCAGTGTTCAATTGATCCATTTATTGACAGTAGACTTGAGCGGTGATTGTTTGGTTGTGTGGTAAGGTTTCAAAGTGTATTGCACCACCTTTATCCCACCAAACACTAAGCAACACCTTCCGAGGGTGAAGATTTGGTTTTGGCTGTGGTGTCACTGGTTCTCCCGGCACAAACCCACTGTTGACGGCACTTAACATTCTGGTACAGTATCCACTTTTCACCACCAGTCACTAAGTGGTGCAAAAATGGATCTTGGAGTTCACAGTAATGAAGAGCTGCGCTAATGTTTACCCGCACTCTCAGATTGTTGACCAACAATTCATGTGGCACCCATTTTCCTAACTTAGGCACTTTCCCAAGTTGTTGCAAATGTGATGGACGGGGATGAATTGAGTTTCTGGGCCAATTCTTCGATAGTTGTTGAAGTCTTCTTCAAGTGCGACTAACAGCAGGTCATCATCAAACTCAGCAGGGTGTCCAGTGTGTGCTGCATCTGTCAAACAGCAGTCACCATTCCTAAACTTTTGAAACCATTTTTGACATTTCCTCACATGCAGAATATCATTGCCATAAACATCCTGAATGTTTTGCGTTGCTTCAGTAGCACTATTCCCTTTTTGAACTCATGAAGCATTATATGCCTGATGTGCTTTTCTGATACTACCATGTTTATGAGGGGTTCACATAAAGCAAAACACACATCTTCACTGGTCAAGGTCTGTAAAGTATGTAGCGAAACACGATAGATTTCCTCTTAGATATAACCTTTGGAAAATTTATGCTTAAACCGAGTAGGACTAGTTTAAACTTAATCTGTCATAAAAAATGACAATACTTATGGGATGACTTGATAGTAACTAGATATCTGCTTTGTATTACAAAAATCAGGTTACAGGGTGAAGTTCAGAGGATGGCTGGGCTGGGACAAAGGTTCACATTTGGTAAAAGTAATTTCTGGTACTTGTCTCCCACTTGCTTTTTACCATTTCTGCCAAATCTCACTAATTGTTGTTTGTTTTCCAGAAGTTTTTGTTAATTGTGACTCATTGCCAGTTTTTGTGTTTATATTTTTATACTGAATAATTGTTTATTCCAGATATAATAAAGGGAAAAAAATGTAGTTAGTTTATTTCTGTTAGGTTTACCTTGGAATTCCAGTCCCTCAGTGGAAATGAGGATTTAGTAAATAGAATTTTGGGAAGTTTTTTAGTTAGTGTGTTGGACCTGAATAATCTCCCGGAAATAAATAACTGATGTGAAAGGCATTACTTGATACCTGAGGAAACTATCCCCTTCCCCAGTCTTTTGACTATCATGAACCCAGAAACATGAAAGGGTGCTGGGTGGCTCGAAGATAGAGATGCTTGGGGATTACAGCATACTTTTTGGCATCCCAGCGAGATAAGTCAAGAGATTGGTTGGAGGTAGAGATTTCAAAGGGGAACTGTGGAGAATGTCTAATCCAGAGATGACTCAGGGTACTGACATCACTGAAGAAGCTAGTGGATGGCCTGGTGAGGGAGCAGTGGCATCAGCCATCCAATCACTAGTCACCTCATATTGAGGAGTGACTGTTAAATTACCAGTCTACCACAGTAGGGTGTGTCGAATTTTTCAACTTTCAAATTCCAAATATGAGGGGTGCTAAAAAGTTGCAGCATGACTTAGGAATTCTAAAGATATTTTTGTTAATTTAATATAATTTAGTTTTGCTTGGTAAGAAGCTACATAAAAATAGTGACTTTTGTGGAATTATATAATAATTATTATATTAATAATTATATATGCTGTATATATAATGCACTGCTGTTTTTTACTTATTTCACAGGTTGAAACATATTCATCAGTGTGCTGAAGATTACTTGTCTGCCAGTGGGAATTGACCTACAATGGCTTCTAAAAGGAGGACAAGACTGGGGACATTCACACATATGAGCAACCTAATTGGAACTGGTAGAGAGTTGTTGCCCTCTGAACTCCCAACTCTGCGAGACATTCTGAAATATGGGCTACTCCTAAGAGAACAAAGTGGTGAGGATGTGAGAAACTACCCAGCAGCCAGTCTTGCAAAGGACATTTACCCTAAAGTGCTTGAAAAGTGGGAATGAGCAAACAGTTCTTTTGTAGTCCCCGTTGTAAATTCACGAGTCACAATCTTAAACAAGATCCAAGAGAGCTGGGAGCAGGCCAAAAACATATCTTTTGGGAGAGGAAAGCTACATGTCAAAGAGGCTTTCATTGCAAAACTTGACAAGCTTTTTGACATCCTCAGTTGCAAGTGTAAAATTGTTCTCTGCTCTGAATTTGGCTGCTTTGCAGATGCTGGTTGTAAAAACGAAACTCACATTAACTGTACATGCCCTAGGGAGATGAAGATCCCTGTGAAGGAACTTGCTTTCATTAAAGGTCAGAGAGACAAGTCTGGTTCTATTGGACCACATCAGATTGGCTTGCCAGATCAACCTGAGCACAACAGAAAAGTCAAAAAGTAGAAGTGGCAAGAAGACGAAAGAAGAAGGCTTGCTGAATATAAGCAGACAAGTAAGCAGGATGTTTCAATGCCATCAAATGAAATAATTTTCTCTGATGATGAAAATGAAGAACAAATAGCTGATGCTCAAGATGGAAAGGATGGAAGTTATGAAGTGACATTAGAAATACCAAGCACGTCTTCAACTTCCAATAAAAAGCCAGAATACAACACATTAGAAATACCTAATGTTGATATGCATAGCATCAGATATGGTGTTGGCCTGTGTGCCACAGCTGCCATCACCACTGCTGCCTTTATGGATGCTGGCTTGATCACTGAAGAAGACAAGAGACTTGTAGTTGATCACAATAAAGTCAAGAGGGCCCAAGAAAAAGTTATGAGATCCCTGGATCAGGAATTTGATGATCTTTGTAAGAAGGGTGAAATTGACTGCATCTTAATGACAGCCGTCAAGATAAAACTAAAGTTATGCTGAAAGCAGACAATTCAGATCGTCAGTTCCCCAGCATCATCAAAGAGCATTATTTTGTGTGCAGTGAGCCAGGTGGAAGATATCTCTACCACTTCACTCCTGAGAAAGGCTCAACGAGAAAAAAACCTGCTGAAGTTATTGCTGATAATCTTGTAGATTTCATGAAGAAGGGCATTGATAAAAGCCTGCAGGCCATTGGAGGTGATTCTACAAATGTTAACACTGGCTGGGAGGGTGGTTCCATGCATTGGGTAGAGGTCAAGCTTTGCCGTAAGCTGATCTAGTTGGTTTGTGCCCTCCACACTAATGAGTTACCCCTGCGACACTTGATCACAGCACTGGATGGGAAGACCTTGTCTAACAACAAGTGGACAGGTAACATTGGCAAGATGCTAGACACTGCAACCGAACTTGAAATTGATCCTTCATTCACCAAATCTCAATTGGAGAGCCTCTTCACTGAGTGACAATGTCGTAAAGGATCTCTCTACTGATCAAGCGTACGGGTATAGGATCACACAGGCCATAAGGACAGGAGAACTTCCCACAGATCTGGCCCTTCTTGAAATTGGTCCAGTGAGCCATTCAAGGTGGTTGACAACAGCAAACAGGCTTTGTCGCATATGGGTTTCAAAACATGGCCTTAAAGGCAAAACCCTCAACAACTTAAGACTGATAGTGGAATACATTGTTGGTGTGTACTACCCCTGTTGGTTCAACATCAAAGTAAAACACTCTTGGGTGGAAGGCCCACGCCACGTCTTGTTTCAGCTGCGGCTAGTTAGGCTGTAGTAGATGCTGTTTTGCCAACCATCAAGCGCTCAGCATAGTATGCATTCAGCGAAATGATAATCCAGACACACTTGTGCTCAGATGACAGTGAGGAGAGGAGAGCTGGTGTCCAAAAGATTGTTGACATGAGGGGTGGAGATGATGACACACTTGGAGATCTTTCTGTACGTCCCAGGAAGACACCTTCCATCAACCCCAGTGCTTCTTCTGTGTTGGAGCTGACAGACTGGTCTGATGGGGTATTTGAACCTCCTTTGACATGTAAACTGACTACAGCGGAAGTAAAGAAGTTCTTTGACAAGCCTATGCAAGTTCCACAGTGGCCCTGTCATGCTCAGTCAATAGAGAGGTGTGTGAAACAAGTCACAGAGGCAGCAGGCAGGGTGTATACACATGAGAAATGAGGGCTATATCAGAGGCCAAGAAGCAAGTTGGTGGCTGATGTCCAAGAATGAATCAAAGCAAGACTTGATGAAACTTGTTGTTTAAATATTTTTTTTACTGATGTCATTACTTTCTAATGTTTTATGATTACAAGGATATGTTTTATGATTACTAGGATATGTTTTATGCAGAGAAACTAAATTTTTATAGCATTACCTGACATTTTGAGAAGCTAAAATTAATAAATGTTGTTTTCCAAGAGCAATTTATGTGCTTTTTAATCAAACGTAGATTTACCAAGCTAAGTGTTGAGCAATCACAAAAATAATAGCAGATTTGAATTCTTCACATCCAAAAACATTTTTAAAACCCCTCAGTGAAGGAATTGGCAAAAATTAATTTTCACCTCCCAAATTGACACACCCTACTACCACAGCATATAACCTCTGGCCAGGATGTATATGCTCTCAGAAGATTGGCGGAGAGAGTAACCACTTTGTTAGAACAAGTGAGTAACTGAACAGATAGTGAAACAGATCACCCAGTTGTGAACTGGTGGGAAAAGAGAATAATGAGTCCTTCACAAGAGAGTGATTCTTCTTGTACTGAAGCAAAAGAACTGAAAGAACTACCAGTAGCCCAAAATTGGGCCAAATCAACCCCTACATCTCAGAGCCCTAGAAAGGAAGCTGAAACAACAGTTAACCAGAGACCTCATATGAAGTTTCAAAGAGAGCTTGGGGAGTCAAGCAAAGATGAACTGGCAATGTCTCCTGCAAGAAAGGTGCCACAATTGCCACCAACACTGACAACTAAGAATCTCCTGGAATGACTTGCTAAGGAAAGCTGCATTTCAAGATTGTCTTGTGGGACAGATGAGAGGGGTTTTGATTTAGTTGACAGGCCAGGGATGCCATATGAAGTTGTCAGGAAAAGACTGCAGACGTACTACAGAGAGTTCCGGACTACCATGACAAGGGACAAATGAGAGGCATTTACTAATGCTCAAATTATGACCAAGTGAGTTATTATACCAGTGTGCAACAAGGTTGGAAACTGTGTGAATGACTGCGATGCTGGGAGTAGGCATTTTCCCAGAAGGTTAAAGTTGCCCTAGCCATTGCACAAATGGCACATGGAACTAGGACTTGGTTGAACTGGCCAGCAGTGAGAGAACTGGCAGCTAGTGAAGTGGAATCTCCTGTGAAACCTTTGACCTTATTTAGATGTGCACCCATCCTTCCAGAGGCATTTACTAATGCTCAAATTATGACCAAGTGAGTTATTATACCAGTGTGCAACAAGGTTGGAAACTGTGTGAATGACTGCAATGCTGGGAGTAGGCATTTTCCAGAAGGTTAAAGTTGCCCTAGCCATGGCACATGGAACTAGGACTTGGTTGAACTGGCCAGCAGTGAGAGAACTGGCAGCTAGTGAAGTGGAATCTCCTGGGAAACCTTTGACCTTATTTAGATGTGCACCCATCCTTCCAGAGGCTTTGGAACATAGGAATGTCACCTCTGGTACCCAAACCACCATGATGTGTCCAAAATATAGGGTCATCTAGTGATCAAGGGCAGCCCTGGAGGAATCTGAACCAGCAAAATCTCCAGTCTCACCCTTGATTAGTGCCCTGGAGGCAGGGTTCAGTGCCAGCGAGACTTCCAACTACCCCTCCACCACCTGATCATCCTTGGGTGAGTTGTAATTACTGCAGAAGGGGAGGTCATCTAGAATGAGATTGCCATTGCTGTTTAGGATTGTGCTTGAGGTGTGCGAGTGGCACCACTGGGTGCCACAATGTCCCTACCCCACCTAATGGGTATGGGCATAACCAGCAATCAGTCTGGCAGAGCAGGGCCAGTTTATGACCAAAGAGTCCTACCATCTCTAGAGAACCAATTCCTGTGCCCAATCACACTAGCCTGAGAAGGAATGGGCCAATTGAAGAACCAGGGCCTTTAAACCAGTGAGTTCTGAGGCCAGAGAGAAACCCCTGGATCTCTTAGCAGGACAAATATTACCCCTAACTAGTGAGTTGATACCAGAACAAGAAGTTACTGTAGTAGTAGTACAGACGAGGGGAGATCCAGAGGATGTTAACCCAATTTTGCCTTGGGGAATAAATATGAATGCAGTTCCTTTTGTTCTCCAGGGATACAAGACAACAGAGCTAGTTCTGGTTTCTGGTAGCAGAAATGAATCATTGATTGTACATCCAGGTACTGATTGTCCTGATAGGTCCCGAGTTATTTGTGAACCTGCTAGTAATAACCTAGGGTGTCCAGGTCCATTTGGTCTGGATGAGAGAGTGGATATTCCTGAAGAGCCCAGATAAGGAACAACCCAGTGACCAGAAAAATGAACCTGTATCTGATGCTTCCGAAATATATCTGGTAAATATTAATATCTTTGACACTGATGGATTGGATAAGATGTTCTGGACAGTTAGCACCTCAATCATTACTGAAGGTGGATATACAGATCAAACGTTTAGAGAACTACTTGGCATTACTTCATTCTTGGGCTAAAGTAGGGATCCTGGATCACTCGGTGGTAGAGGAACTGGAGTCAACTCCAGAGATGTGGAACTGTAACCTGAGGATTTGAGGGATTGGAGTGAAAAATCATGTTAAACCACTGGGGGTGATTACACTGGTGCTATCAATTCATGGAGTAGAGATGGAGCTTGTTCTATTTGTGGTGGTCAAAATGTTGAAATTCCCAGTTGTATTGGGAATGAATTTTCACATTGAAAAACAGTCTCTGAGTTAATGTGAAATGGAAGAGGATAACCTGAGCTTATAAAGATAGACATATGGAGGAAATTTAATTGAAGTGAGAATGCACCATGTAGAAGAGTGATCCAGAATATTCCATGTTATGCATCAACAGATGTGAAATTAAGTACCTGCAGATATCGCTGGGTTCCTGTACAGTTTTCTTGCTTGAATGTAATCAAAGTTGAAGGAAGACTGGAGTACTGTTTTGAGGATGATGATGGAGATCCCCAACTCCAGGGGAAAGTGTATGGTCACCCTGGGTTAATGGATCAGGGTTCGTATACTCCTTGAATCTCCTTAAGTTTTGAGATAGCACCTCAAGGACCTTCAAAATCCTTGAAAAATTGCTTGTACTCTGAATTTTAAATAAAGTCCTTGAAAACAGCCCTATTTTTTATATTTCTGTCAAAATTTCTTTGATACATGAGATATAAGTGTTAATTTTGTGCAGCATTGCCATGGATTTCTCAAGTTACCCTGATCAGGAAGAAATAGAAAACCAAAATTTTGTGACTTTCCACACTGGCCAGTGTTCTGTTAAATGTAGTATCAGCTGATCCATCACCCAGTAACTATGCCTGGAGGAAAGTGTGTGTTTAACAAATGATGGCTAGACCATGTGGACTACAAAGCCTGGCTACAGAGTGATTCAAGTATACATAAATGCTACTGTTGTGTATGTCAAAAGTCAATAGACATTTCAGTGATGGGAGAGTCAGCTTTAGTTCATGTAAATTAGTAGTGTACTTCAGAAGTGTGTACTATTTCACTGTGTAATTGATTCGAGTCAGGTCCTTGAATAAAGAAAAAAAAGGCCCTTGAAAATCCTTGAGAACTCCTTGATTTTTTTCTCCCAAGGCTTGTACAAACCCTGATGGATGGATTGGCTGAGATGACAGAAGTGTTGGTAATGAAGCTGACCCAAAAGGCACAAAAAATTAAGGTGGGAGAATAGATAGGGACTATAAGATCAGTAGTCTTTGAAGCAGGGTTGTGGAGTCGGTCCAAAATTTTCCGACTCTGACTCCACACATTGTAAAAATTTGACTCCGACTCCGACTCCACACATTGTAAAAAATCTAAAAATCCGACTCCGACTCCTCACATTTTAAATATACGACTCCGACTCCTCTAGTGTTTCACTCTATAATTATCATCATAATAAGACATTTCATCACCACCACACTAAGTGTGAAATTTTATATTTTATATTTTATATTTTATATTTAAAAATATATAATTGTATATTCTGAAAATGTAAAAAAAAATATTAAAAAAACTTAATCTAGGAGCTATCAATGAATAAGGTTTATTGACCAAAAAAACTAAATAACCTAAATGTTAGTAGTATTTAGGATTTAGAAATTAAGGGTGACACAGGACACAGAAATTGGAGTTGGAGTCGGAAGTTTTTTACCGACTCCGACTCCGCCCTGAAACGTGTGACTCTCCGACTCCACGACTCCGACTCCACAACCCTGCTTTGAAGAACAACTTGACTTTCCAGTGGCTGAAAGTGAGAGAATAGAGGTGTTCATGATAGGAGCCCAAGCCAAACAACCAGGCTGGATGGAAGAATGCCTATGAACTGAAATAACTATGTCACCTGGGTTGAAGTTAGAAGAGAGGGAAAAGGTTTTACCAGTGGTGTATCAAGGGAGGGGCGAGAGGGGTGACCACCCCGAGTGGCACTTCCCGAGGGGTGGCAAATTACTGTCAGGCGGGTGCAGTATGTAAAATTTTGGGTTTTTGTTTTAAAATGCAACCCTCCAAAAAATTATATCTCATCATTGTCGCGTGTTTTGTGTACAAAATATCCATGGTTTTGATGAAAAATCATCATTAAATGCTATATATGCCACCTCAATGCCACTATTTCCACAAATAGTTGCGTTGAATTTTCACATCGGAAAGGTTGCCAGCCCTATTTTTCAGACTTTCCCTATATTATTTAGGTTAGGCTTTGCATTCTTTGAGCTTTGATGATGTTAATAATTAATGGTTGTTTTATTTTGCAGATGCCCTACTGAATTAGCAAACATGAGCAAACGACAGAGACTGAGTGGTGCTGCATACAAGAATCTTCGCGAAAAAAAAAAGGAGGAAGGCAAGCGTGCTGCTAAGCGATTTCATCAGTTAATGGGATTCTCAGACACACCTTCAGTGCCTTCTGGGAAGCAAGGAGATCAACCGCAATGTGATATATCTTTAGAGATAGATGTTCAAGCGGCAACTTCAAGTGAACCCCCAAATAATCAGGATCAACCCTCATCTACATCACAAAGTCACCCACCCACCCATCACCCACAGAGTCTGTTTAACGATTCTGGCAACTGGCCTGTTCCAATGACGGACAATTTGAGAATCGAACTCATTAAACGTGGACCATCACATTTGAAAAACATGAATGGACCCTTTCCAGCTGATTCAAACAATAGGTCAATGTCAAAAGTTTGGTATTTCAAAACTTTGGAAAATGGCGAAAAAATTGAAAGGTCATGGCTAATCATCTCACCTTCAAAATGTAGCTTGCATTGCTTTTGCTGTCGTCTCTTCAACAACATCTCCAGTGCATTTAGAAAAGAAGGATTTTTTGCCTGGAGGAAACTGAATCCAAGAGTACCTGAACATGAAAACAGTCCATATCATACCCGATGCTTTGAACAATGGAAAGAGTTGTCTATGCGCCTTCAGTTGAATGCTATAATAGATAATGCACATCAGTTGCAAATAAAACATGCTACTGCTAAGTGGAAAGAAATACTGAGATGAATTTATGACTGCATCATGTTCTTGGCAAAACAAGATCTTGCATTCCGAGGGCACCGAGAGAACTTAAATGAAGAAGCTGGGCTAGCTGGCAATTCTGGAAACTTTTTGGAGTTAATAAAACTAATGGGCAAATATGACCCAGTAATTAGGGAACATCTTACAAAAATACGAATGACTGACAAGATATCCACTACGTATTTGTCACCTAACATTCAAAATGAGTTCATCACACTAATCAGCTGTAATGTTCGAAAATGTATAATTGATAATGTGTCTAGTGCAAAGTACTTTGCAATAATTTTCGATAGTACACCAGATATATCGCATATTGATCAGATGTCTCAGGTAATTCGCTGTGTGTCGATTAAAGATGGTAAAGTAGAGGTGAAGGAATCCTTCGTTGATTTTATTAAATTAGAGGGGAAGACTGCTGAGGCAGTTACTAATCTCATTGTCACTAAGCTCCGTGAGGATGGGCTGGATATCCAGAATTGTTATGGTCAAGGGTATGACAATGCTGCTACGATGGAGGTATTCATCTGGAGTTCAACGCAGAATTCTTGATGTTAGCAAACACGCTGTTTTCATTCCTTGCAATAACCACTTGCTGAACTTGGCTGGAGTTCATGCCGCGGGACTGAGTCCTACTTTTCTTCCTCTACTCGTTGGGATGTCTTAACAAAACATTCCAAAATCACTCTCAAGTGAGTCTCTGATACGCGGTGGAGTGCTACGTATGATGCTGTTTCTAGTCTTAAGAAGAACTTGACTCACGTTGTTAGTGCCTTGGAAGAACTGAGTGAAGGGGTCTCCGAAAATCTGGACACAAAGGGCGATGCTGAAGCTCTGTTGACCTCCATCATGTCATACATATTCATTGTGTACTTATTTTTCTGGGATCCAGTGCTGAAAGAA
Organism: Bathynomus jamesi; assembly: GCA_023014485.1. Classification (NCBI taxonomy): domain Eukaryota; kingdom Metazoa; phylum Arthropoda; class Malacostraca; order Isopoda; family Cirolanidae; genus Bathynomus; species Bathynomus jamesi. The sequence goes on along the minus strand of JAJOZX010013641.1, from coordinate 89,006 downwards.
ATCAATGATGCTCAGCTATATTTTCAAAGAAAGGGACTTGCTTTGGACCAGTGTGCATTAAAAATGCTCTTTATCTGTGTTTTTAACTAATGAACGAAAGGCAGTAGTATCAAACGCTGCAGATGCCACCGAAGAGTTCTGTAATGAAATGGATATCAGTATAGACCGCAGAGTCAGGAGACGGAGAAGAATGCCTGGAGAGCAAGCTCGTGATGCTGGATTGACTGTGCAAGAGGATGTACGCAGAGAATTTTTTGAAATCATGGATCGTTTATTAGCAGAAATTGAAAAACGCACAGTTTGTCTTAAAAACATGAATGATCGCTTTGAATTTCTGTCTCCTTCGTACCTTTTGAATCAGTCCAAAGATGAAGAAATTAATACCAAGGTCAATAATTTTTCTTCCATCTACAATGACATTAATCCAGGAAGTCTACTGGAAGAAATAAAGCGTTTGCGCAGACATTTGCTCAGTTTCGAAAGCATAAGCGTCGACGATGATCCAAAGAACTGGGATCAGTGCCGGCCTTAGGGGTGTGTGAACCGTGCGGTCGCACAGAGCCCGCAACTTAGGGGGGCCCAAAAATTTCACAGAAATTTACCATCGACGTCAGAGTGCCAAAATTGGTGTAAATTAATGTAATTTATTTGTGTAATATTGTGTAATATATATTTGTGTATTAGCTTGATTTTTCTTTTCTTCTCAGTCATTTAAAATAGTAGATAGATTTTAATGAAAAGATTTTTGTTACTTATATATACACCTGCAATTGGTTTATGTTTATTTTATTAAATCTAGTTCTTTTATGTTTTAGTATTCTTATATTACAATTGCCAAATATTCATTTGTAGTTGATTAAGTTATTTTCTTTTTTGTATATTTACGAACTTTATTTTGTGTATTTACTTTTGTTGAATATCCTAATTAAATTGAATTATCCTATTCCTAATTAAATATCCTAAGGCCAGCACTGGTTGAAACCTCTTATGATAGTTTAAATATTTGATGATGATAAAGTAATAAGTAGTAATAATAGTAAAGGCTGTTGGTCTGTTGGTATTCTGTTACAGGTGCACTTGTATAGTTAAATTTTACTTGTTGTACTTGTTAACAATCTACTAAAATAAAATGATTAGCAATGAAAAACAATTTGACTTGTGTCATGGGGGGCCCGTACAGTATACTCTGCACAGGGCCTAAAATATCCTAAGGCCGGCGCTGCTGGGATATGCAGGGCCGGATTTACTTGCTTGTGGGCCCTAGGCCAAACCTTATCAGTGCCCCCCCCAAAATATTATATATATATATATATCGTAATATTGTAATGTAAAAAAAAAAATAATTACAACATAATGTAACACATCAATAATTTTATTCAAATTAGTTTTATATCATGTACAACTTATTCTTACACAAAGGAATAATGGAAAAAAATAGTCAAATTGAAGCATAATAAATTTTGCAATAAGAATTACAACATAATGTAATACATTACACATTAATAATTTTTAATCAAATTAGCTCCATATCAAGTACATCAAAGTAAATCAAGTTCCATATCATGTACATCTTACACAGGAATAATGGAAAAATACAATGAAACTGAAGCATAATAAATTTTGCAAGCACAACTATGTGAAGTTCAAAATGACTTTTTCCTGCTTTTTTCTATGGCAAATTTGTCAATGATACTGTTTGTGTCAAGGGATTGTAGGAGGTCCCCAGTGGGCCCCCAGTTACTGGTGGGCCCTAGGCCAATGGCCTATGTTGCCTATTGGAAAATCTGGCCCTGGGGATATGTTAAAACTACTTCAGTGGATCGTTAAATGGGATCTAGTGGAATCTTTGCCTCATATAACAATTGCCTTCCGGATCTGTCTAACTACATGCATGTCCGTGGCAAGTTGCGAATGAAGTTTCTCGAAACTGAAACTTATAAAAACTTACCTCAGGTCAACTATAAGTCAATCTAGACTGAGCAATTTGGCGATTATTTCAATTGAACGCAAAGTTGCAGAGACAATGGATACAGAAAAAATCATTCATGAATTTTCTGTTATGAAAGTGAAAATTTAACTAGGCATTATACATTATATAGTTATTGTTAAAATTATGTAGTGTATTATGTATGGTACATTATGTAGTATTGTTAAAATTGAAGTTGCTTTATTTAAGTTTTTCTTCCAATAAAAATTTTGTTTAGAAGTGTATTTTTGTAAAGGAATTGTTTTTAAAATTGAAAATTGTGTTGGGGGGGGCATTGGCATTTTCGCGGCTTTGTGAATTGTGTACCACACCGGATAGAGTTGTATAATGATACCCCTATTCAACAAAGACCCCATAGATTCCCAGAACCAGTTACAGAAGCTGTGGAAGCCCAGTGCCAGGAATTACTGTTGCTTGATATCATAGAACCTAGCATTTTCCCATGGAGTTTGCCTGTCATCCCCATCTGGAAGAAAGATGGTTCAATTAGAATGTGCATTAACTATCAAAAATTGAATGAAGTAATCATACCAGACAGATTTCCAATGCCCAACTTAATGGATGCAGTTTTTAGATTCCATGGAACCTGTTACTTCATTTTTCCTGGACATGTTATGAGGTTATCATCAAATGCCAATTGCAGAAGAGAGCCAAGAGAGCACTGCTTTTTCAACCACCAGAGGGCACTGGCAATTTAAGCGGTTGAGTTTTAGATTAAAGAATACTACTGCTAGTTTCCAACAGATAGTACGAGAAATGTTACATGGTTTTCCAAGAAGTAGTCATCATCATCTACGTTGATGATATTCTAATAATGGGAAAGTCATTTGAAGAATATCTTCAGCTGGTAGACAAGTTCTGCATACTCTGAAGGAATCTGGCATAAGGGTCATTCTCTGTCAGATCAACCAAAAAAAATTGAAATTAACACCCTCATCTCTCATATTTTGCTGAAATTTGGTTTATAGGGAGTTTGTGAGCCCTGAATCCATTTCTGAAATTAGAAGGTCAATCCGACCAACGGTTCAAGAGATATGACCTCGGGCAATTTGAGGTCACTCGCGAGGTTACTAACATTTGGCGAGCCATAACTTGGGTAATAATTGTCATAATTATATAAAAGTATATATATTTACAGTGCCCGCGAAAAGTATCCGATCACTCAAGAAAATACAATATTTTCCCTTGATATTCAGAGACACATAATTCACTTTCTATTTGTTCTAGCGACATCTGGTAACTTTGAGGTTGCTCGCTGATATGAGAGCTATCCAACGCATTCTCAAATTAGTGTTCTGGTAGCCTTCGTTGCGGGTGGCTGTGTCTCAAAGTTGTCAGATTTCACTGTTTGTGTAAATTTATTGATATTTTATTTTTTACAGAAAGTGGTGTAAATAAAATTTATATATAATGTGTGCTAAAAAACAACTTAAGAGTGATTGTCGAGGTGCTATTGTTGCTTTGCATACATGTGGGAAATCACAGAGACAGATAGCTAAGGAATTAAACATATCCCAAAGTACCGTTAATTTATGGGTTTCACGGGCTAAGAACAATGCCGGCCTAACCACGCCAGTCCCTAAAAAACGATCTGGCAGACCGAGAAAACAAATTCACGAACAGACAAACTTATGAAACGTTTAGTATTGAAAAACCCAACAATAACTGCGAAAGAAATAAAATTTAATATGAATAATTTGTTATCTGGTGTTTCTGAACGAACTATCCAGGAGCGGCTCCAAAAAGAACTCGGATTACCATCTCGCCATGCTGCTAAGAAACCGTTCATTAATGAAAAAATGCGTAAAAAACGTGTCGCATTTTGTAAAAAATATATTCATTGGACTGTTGATGACTGGAAGAAGGTTTTATTTAGTGATGAGTCGACATTTTTGACATTCAGAAGTTGTCCAAAGAAGGTTCGCCGGCCCATTGGCTCAAATAGGATGGACCCTAAATACACCCTAAAGACAATGAAACACCCTCCAAGTGTGATGGTTTGGGGTTGTTTCGGTTACTATGGGCGTGGAAACCTATATTTTCTTCCGAAGAACACAACTATGAATGGTGCACGGTATTTAGCAATGCTACAGGATAAACTTCCAATGGCAATGGCAATCCAAAGGACAAAAACATACATGCATGATGGTGCACCATGTCACAGGGCCAAAATAGTGACAAAATGGATTACTGACAATAAATTTGATATTTTGGATTGGCCTGGTAATAGTCCAGATCTCAATCCGATAGAAAATATGTGGCTAATAATAAAAAATAAGGTTGAATGCCACGACACTGGCTCAGTCAAAAAATTACAAGAAGCCATCAAAAAGGTATGGTGCAAGGAAATATCAGTGGAAGTTTGTCAAAACTTGATTAAATCCATGCCAAAACGTCTAGAACAAGTCATCCAAACCAAAGGACAGATGACAAAATACTAATATAAGGTTAGTATACATTTAAACATTGTTTTTTATGTAAAAAATACAAATTTCCAGGGTGATCGGATACTTTTCGCGGGCACTGTAGAATCAGAAAACGACAAGGAATCCAAATATGCAAGTTTTAGAACTCTAGGTTGAAAAATAAAAAAGTTACACTGTAACCAAAATTGAGGTCACGATTTGACCTCTGGGTATCAAATGAGAATTTTTTTTTAAATGTAAAAAATGAAGGCATAGGCATTGGCTACTAGAATCAGCAAAAAAAAGTTTGTTTATGTTAGTATTTTTCATGTAACTAACATATAAGTGAACACCATATTCATAAGTTGTGCGTCAATTCTACCTATTTTTTCACACTTAAGCTCATAATTTGACCTATAGAAATTAAAATTACATTTTTTTATAGATATAAAAAACAAAGTCAGAGTTCTTGACTAATAGAAACAATCATAAAAAGTTTGTTTATGTTGGTACTTTTCATGTAACTAACTTATAAGTGAACACCATATTTATAAATTGCTTGTCATTTCAAGGAATTTTTATATCTTAGCTATCAATTTGACCTCAAGCTCCAAGAATTTAATAAAAATTGTATTTCACTGCTAATCTACACTGGCAATATAATTATAATAGTGAAAGGGGAAGACTAAGCTCACATGTAGCCTAAACAAACCTGTTGAAACATGTTGCTACTTGTCTAAGTGCAGAATCAACACAGATAGTGTCCTGGATTTTCTTGAGTTACTTGACAGTGTGAAATCAGCTCCAAATGAAATATCTTACAAGCAATGGGTGACTGTTGACCGTTGTACAATGGTTGATAAGGTGGAGCCACTTCATGAATACTTATCATCCCTAAGCATGAAAATATCCCGCATGGTTCGTCATCACTTTGTTGCTCAACAACAATCACAGTACTTCAAGCAGTTGAAAGAAACACTACCACCTCAGAGTGAGGTAGTTATAGTAGGTGATTTCTCTGAGAATTATTCTTTCATTGTCCAGGATGCTGCCCAAGGTTTCACTGGGACAATTCACAGTGTACAGTTCACCCTTTTGTCATCTATTATAGATCATCTGCAGACCAAGAACTTAGCCATTTTAGTGTCTGTTTCTTATCTGCATCACTAAAACACAACACTATAATGGTTTACTCATTCATATTGAAGCTTATGACATATGTTAAATTCAGATGCCACAATTGAAGAAGGTGCACTATTTCTCAGATGGATGTGCTGGCCAATATAAGAACAGATACAACTTCACAAATCTCTGTTACCATGAAGAGGATTTTGGTCTGTCTTGTGAATGGCACTTCTTTGCTACATCCCATGGCAAAAATGCATGTGATGGGATTGGAGGAACAGTGAAAAGAGCTACTGCTCGTGCCAGTTTGCAGAGAACTACAGAGAGGCAAATTCTTACACCAGAACACATGTTTCAGTTTTGTGAAGAAAACTTGAGCAAGAAGATAAATTTTTTCTTTGTAACTACAACTGATTTGAAAGATGCAGAAGAATGGTTGGAACATCGATTCAAGGATAGTAGGGCTATTCCTGGAACTCAGAAATATCATAGATTTGTTCCCCTAAACAAGGAAGAACTGATGGTGTATCCCATTTCAAGTGGCATTGGAGAAAAGAAAAGAATAAGGAAAAGTCATTTTACTAATGAACCTGCAATGCTTGGTAACCTAAAATGTGTCAAACCAGGAGAGTATGTTGGCTGCATTTATGACATGCAAGTTTGGTATGGAATTGTGGAGGAATATTGTGAAGAGTTTGATGATTTCACTGTGAACTTTCTACATCCCTCTGGTCATCAGGATCAAGTGCATATTATTATCCATCAAACAAGGATTCATGTGCAGTGCCAGGACATCATATATTAACTGTAATGAGTTGTCCTACCCTAAGAGGAGGCAGCAGAATTCAATACATTTTTCCACAAAAAAAGAAATTGATGAGAGCATCGAGCATGCAAAAATTGTATTAGGCTAGCACATGAATCCTCTAAGTAGGTCTTCCCCTTTCACTATTATAACTATTATTGCCAGTGTAGATTAGCAGTGAAATACAATTTTACATTTTTTGCCTGTTTTTATATCTATAAAAAAATGTAATTTTAATTTCTATAGGTCAAATTATGAGCTTAAGTGTGAAAAAATAGGTAGAATTGACGCCCAACTTATGAATATGGTGTTCACTTATATGTTAGTTACATGAAAAATACTAACATAAACAAACTTTTTTTTGCTGATTCTAATAGCCAATGCCTATGCCTTCATTTTTTACATTTAAAAAAAAAAATTCTCATTTGATACCCCAGAGGTCAAATCGTGACCTCAATTTTGGTTACAGTGTAACTTTTTTATTTTTCAACCTAGAGTTCTAAAACTTGCATATTTGGATTCCTTGTCGTTTTCTGATTCTAAATATATATACGTTTTATATAATTGTGACCATTATTACCCAAGTTATGGGTCGCCAAATGTTAGTGACCTCGCAAGTGACCTCAAATTTCCCGAGGTCATATCTCTTGAACTGTTGGTCGGATTGACCTTATAATTTCAGAAATGGATTCAGGGCCCACAAACTCCCTATAAAACCAAATTTCAGCAAAATCTGAGAGATGAGGGTGTTAGGCACTGGTTGATCTGACAGAGAATGACCCATAAAGATTAAACTGGTGAAATGCAAGTGATTCCAATCCGAGGTTGTGTTTTTGGGACACCTGGTTGGAAGAGAAGGTTGTGGAAGTCCCTAGAATATACAGGGCGTCCCAAAAAAATGTATACACACTTTAAATAATTATAAAGGCAGTGTTTATTAAAATACATTTCATTTTCAAAATGTAATAGAATCTACAGACATTATTTAATTGTTTTGTCAATGCCTGTTCTCAAACTGACGTCCGTTCTGGTCCAGGCACTGCTGATAACGCGAAGCAATGGAATCGCAAATCACGAAACATTTCGTTTGGTATTTGTGTGCATTCTCGTTCAATGGCTGCTCTCAATTCAGCGACTGTTGCAGGTTTTATAGCGTAGACTTTGTCTTTTAAGTATCCCCATAAAAAAAGTCTAGTGGTGTGTGGTCTGGTGAATGCGGAGGGTATTCTACGAAAACCCCTTCGTCCAATCCACAATCCACATTGTGCCAAGTACCACTCGCAATACTCCACTCTTCGGTCCGGATCATCTTCATTAATAGCATGGACTAATCTTGGAATGTAACTTTTCCATTGACAGCGCTTCAAAATGCGTTGGACAGACGATTCTGAAATTCCTACCTCACGACTCGCTTGCCGCACAGATTTTCTTGGACTTTGGTGATACGTTTCCAGTACTCTTTCTTGCTTTGTGGGGCTTGTCGATGTCCGTGGTTTTCCGGAACGCTTCTTGTGGACATTCTGAACAGTTCCATCGGCTTCAAACTTATCTCTAATTCGAGTGATGGTAAGTCGCGTTGGTGGATCTGTTTGAAACTCCCTCCTAAACTGTCTTTGCACTTCAACTGCGTTTTCACACTTCCAGTAGCATTTAGAATGAATTTCCTTTGTTCAAAGCTTAGTCTGACTGCCATTATTAATTCTAATGGGTTTAACTTGGAAAGAAAGAAACATCAATTGAGCTATCAGCTGTTAAAGTGTGTGTGTACATTTTTTTGGGACGCCCTGTATATGCAAAAGGTGCAAGAGTTTCCAAAACCAGAAACTGTTTGACAGATGAGAGAATTTTTGGGTTTAGTGAATTCCCAGAGAAAGTTTGTACCAGATTGTTCAATGATAGCAAGTTCTTTGTGTAACTGGAGGTAGATCAAGAGAGAGATTGAAGTGGAGACCAGAGATGGACAAGGCTTTTATGACATTGAAAGAAGCTTTAGTTAATGAAGTGCAACTGTCATATTCAGATAATAGACCTGAAGCTGAGAAATTGGAACTGTATGTGGATGCTTCAGGGGTTGGTGCTGGTACTTGTTTGGGACAATGACAGAATGGTGATTTTAAAGTGATTGTCTATGCATCATTGACCTTTTCCAATGCCCAGAGAGTGTACTCAGAGAATGGGAATTGGCAGCCCTAAGATGGGGTGTGAAGGCATTTTGCCCATTTTTATACTATATACAGACCATTGACCATTGGAATATAGTACTTGAGCAACATGAAGATTGTTGATAGTAGATTGGCATGAACTTATGCAGATCTTGTAGACTTTGAGTTTGAAATTCAATATTGTGCTGAGGCTGAGAATGGAGCTGCAGATGCATTGTCATGAATAACATCTGCTGGGAGTGACCAACTGGAGATTATAGAACTTTCCAATTGCTTACTACCTGGACTGTGAGTACTCATGAAAGTTGATGGAGGTGGTGATTTGTTGTTTATTAGTGTAGTACAAGTGATGCAGGATCATTATTATGAGCATGGGCCACCTTGGAACCCTCCACAACACCCATTGCAATTATGGAGAGAACTGATGGATGAGTTGATTACCTCTCCCAAGAGGTATCACCTTTCAAATAATGCCCATTGCATAAAAGACCCAAAAATGATGAGAGAACCTAGAGTATTGGTTACTCCAGACGTATTGTTGGCTGCAAGCCATTGTTATTCCTTTAGGGTTTGGGTTCACTATGGGGTAAAGCCAGTTGTGTATGTTACGGATGTAACTTCCTGATACCCCAGAAAGAAAGGTTCATTTGTAGTGTATATCTGGAGTACACTACAATCCATTGATAGAACAGAAGTGGTTTGATGAGCTGGCAGAGGTGATGGTGGAACAAGTTCACACTATGGAGCAGGAAATAGGCCATGAAGTAGCAGAAAGAAGTTATATAGAACAGTGTGAAGGAAATTTGCTGTTGCAGAATCCAGATCTGGAAGCCAGGGATAAGATGGTCACCTGTGGACACCAAAGAGGATCAGTTGCTTGGACTTGGGTACAGTTGGGTGCAGTCAATTACTGTGCTATGTTGGATTTGGGAGCAGAGATTAGTTTAGTGTCTGAGTCAGTGGTCAAGGGCTTAAAAGTGAGTGAAGAGGAAGAAATGTCAGTGCAGTCTTGCCAGATAATCTTGACCAGGATTGATGTGAAGTTGGTACCCTGTTTAAGACTGGTAAAATTGACTATTCAGGGTAGAGATGAAAAGATTAAACAACCTTTTGTAATAGCCCCAGAGGATAGTCTCCCATGCTGTTTCTTGTTAGGTTCAAACTATCTAATTATGGCTGACATTGAAATTAAATTTGATGTAGCTGAATGGTCATATGGAGACCCAGAGTTGGTGGATTGTTTTTGGATGGGGATGCTAGATGAAGTAGCATTCATGGAGGAAGATGTACCAGAGACAGAAGTAGAGGAGCCAGAGTTGTGTACAGTATTTGAGGAGGGAAGAAGTGGATAGTGAACTGAGAGTTGATTGACTTAGAATCTGTGATTTTAATGCAAAACTGGAACTGATTATTGCAACAGGTATATAGACTAGTGACTTGACAATTTATGATGAACATTTATTGAACAAGGATAATAATGACTTGACAATTTATGACTATATATATATACCGTATAAAATATGAAATTATAACAGCGGAACAAATAATGCACACAGTTGAAGATCTTTAGGTCTTCTTGAGACCAGTTTTAGTCGGTTCTTTGAATTCCTTGCGGTGCTGAGCGACTGCGCAGAGAAGGTACTGCTTTTGTGCCTCATCCTTCGTGATTGTGCTGTCGAAAGCCTTAATGAGCGCAACTCCTCTTTCTGCGCAATTGTTAACCACTGCCATCTTCTCTACACGTTCCTTCATTCCTTGGTAAGCTGGATCTGTGTTCCAATCATTTCGTGTCTTGGACAGAAATGATTGCACCTGTTCACTTCCGTGCTGCATGACGAGGTTGAAGAAGATTGCTGAATGTTTGGTGGCATAGAATTCCAAGGGATTGCTCGAGGAGAACGTTTTTCCGTCCACGTGCTTGAGTCCTTTTCTTTTTTCGGGAACAGCTACGATGTTGTGAGCAATCCTCTCCTTCGTGGACGCGTGAACTTGAGGATCAAAGAGTGCCAAGGGGATTAAGTGCTCAGAAATGAACCACAAATGGCGCTTCATTGTGGTAAATGCCGCGTCGTTTGTCTTTCCTGGGTGAGCTTTCAGCTGGCGCAAGAAAGTGAGGTCATTCAATGGAGCCATGTATGCAACACTGGCCTTGTTCCAGTAGTGGCCATAAAGGAGCGTGATAAACAGGCTTAGTTCCTCGATGTTCCGTTTCTCGGTCTGAAGCAAGGTGAATTGATCTCTGAATAGGAACACCTTGAGCGTGTAAATGGCCTTGGCCATCCATCGCGCATGGTGCATGGCTCCAGGGCTTCGAATTCTCACAGGACCATCAAGCTTCCCTCCCAAGAAAAGGAGGCAGAGAAGCATCAGTTCATCATAGTCATCCTGCTGGCTCTTCTTCTTGACAGCCTCCTTGTACAGTGCCCGCGAAAAGTATCCGATCACCCTGGAAATTTGTATTTTTTACATAAAAAACAATGTTTAAATGTATACTAACCTTATATTAGTATTTTGTCATCTGTCCTTTGGTTTGGATGACTTGTTCTAGACGTTTTGGCATGGATTTAATCAAGTTTTGACAAACTTCCACTGATATTTCCTTGCACCATACCTTTTTGATGGCTTCTTGTAATTTTTCGACTGAGCCAGTGTCGTGGCATTCAACCTTATTTTTTATTATTAGCCACATATTTTCTATCGGATTGAGATCTGGACTATTACCAGGCCAATCCAAAATATCAAATTTATTGTCAGTAATCCATTTTGTCACTATTTTGGCCCTGTGACATGGTGCACCATCATGCATGTATGTTTTTGTCCTTTGGATTGCCATTGCCATTGGAAGTTTATCCTGTAGCATTGCTAAATACCGTGCACCATTCATAGTTGTGTTCTTCGGAAGAAAATATAGGTTTCCACGCCCATAGTAACCGAAACAACCCCAAACCATCACACTTGGAGGGTGTTTCATTGTCTTTAGGGTGTATTTAGGGTCCATCCTATTTGAGCCAATGGGCCGGCGAACCTTTTTTGGACAACTTCTGAATGTCAAAAATGTCGACTCATCACTAAATAAAACCTTCTTCCAGTCATCAACAGTCCAATGAATATATTTTTTACAAAATGCGACACGTTTTTTACGCATTTTTTCATTAATGAACGGTTTCTTAGCAGCATGGCGAGATGGTAATCCGAGTTCTTTTTGGAGCCGCTCCTGGATAGTTCGTTCAGAAACACCAGATAACAAATTATTCATATTAAATTTTATTTCTTTCGCAGTTATTGTTGGGTTTTTCAATACTAAACGTTTCATAAGTTTGTCTGTTCGTGAATTCGTTTTTCTCGGTCTGCCAGATCGTTTTTTAGGGACTGGCGTGGTTAGGCCGGCATTGTTCTTAGCCCGTGAAACCCATAAATTAACGGTACTTTGGGATATGTTTAATTCCTTAGCTATCTGTCTCTGTGATTTCCCACATGTATGCAAAGCAACAATAGCACCTCGACAATCACTCTTAAGTTGTTTTTTAGCACACATTATATATAAATTTTATTTACACCACTTTCTGTAAAAAATAACAAAATATCAATAAATTTACACAAACAGTGAAATCTGACAACTTTGAGACACAGCCACCCGCAACGAAGGCTACCAGAACACTAAGAATGCGTTGGATAGCTCTCATATCAGCGAGCAACCTCAAAGTTACCAGATGTCGCTAGAACAAATAGAAAGTGAATTATGTCTCTCTGAATATCAAGGGAAAATATTGTATTTTCTTGAGTGATCGGATACTTTTCGCGGGCACTGTAGTAGGAGACCATTTCCTTCCTCTGCTCTGCTGTTTCAATGAACAGGCTGTTGGGTGCACTCTCGAACTTGCTGCGATCAATGAAAACCCAGTGCTGCTTGAAGCGCTTCAATAGGCCAATTTCAGGTCCACTGGATGTTCTGAAACAAGCACTGAAGGCCCCAGCAAGGATGACTTCTACCACGTGGTGTCGGCAAGCGATCCACACCAGATCAATACCGAACTCCTTTTCAATGAGAGTACAAGCTCCAGCATGAAGTCCCGTGTTAGACGCAGTTGTATCAAAAACAAGACCTCGAATGTTGCCCCTCAAAGACTAGTCGTCCACAAGCTTCAGGCATGCCTGAGCCTGAGATGCTCCAGTTGCAGCAGCTACCATTGGAACTCCAAGGAGTTTCTCTTCCCCGTTACCGGTTACAAGCACAGCTACACGGTCCACCACCTCTAACCCATGGGAGATATCTGTAAGCAGCTTACTATCCCAGTGCAAGAGAGGGGGCTCATGGGTCTTGAAAGTGGCCTGATCTTCGTGGCACACCGCTTCATGTGTACATTGTCTCACGCGACGAATGGTGCTGCATGAGATTGACACCGTCCAAGTTGTGCCCCAGCGATTTAATAGCTGCTGCGACCACTGCCATTCCTCTCCTGTCACTGATGATCCAAGGCTAAGGAAATGTCAGGCGTGATCACAGACTTCAATTGCTTAGGAGTGGAATGTTTTCGTGCTGACTCCTTAAAAACTACAGTATCTGAATCTGATGATTCAGATGTGCTTGAACTAGAAGCCTCCAGTTCTCCCTGGGACCATCTCGCATCGCCTCGCGCTTGGCCTTCTCTCGGTTCATCTCCACCTCACACCGAATCCTCTTCCTCATTTGTTGGTCAGCCATTTTCTTGTCAATCGGGCCAAAGCTGGAGGAAGTGGGATTATCGAGCTGAGCGACAAGGAAGTTCTTGTCCTTCTCATTCATCATGGTCTCGAGGGCATCATGACGTGAAAGATTGAACACATCATCAAGGTCTCCGCGAAATATGTCCTCCTTCATTCTGTAGGATGGGAAATTCTTTGTGCGGTTCTTCTTCAGCCCCTTGTATTGCTCGGACAGTTTCAGGAGCTCTTCTCAGCGTATCTGGTATCTATCATTGGAACATTTGCTTTTGTCCAAAATGGGATCAAAGCCTCAATGGTCATCACCACACTGTTATATTCTGTCTTCTCCTCCAGATGGTGGAACATGAATTTCTGGAGGACTTGAAGCTTGGTAGGGAGTCCTGCCCTAGTTAACTTCTCCGCCTTCCCTAGTAACCACACCTCACTGCTAGACTGTTTTTGATTGCTTTGGTGGCATTTCTACACATTCCTACAAAAGAAGAAGCCAGATTTAATCATACTATAGTAATCAGTCATTAGTGAGACACGTCATGCATGATTGAGCGACCTCTTAACGACACCGTAGACCAACCATACTTCACACAGTTATTCACACTAAGTGTAGGAACAAAAGCAACAATGACCCAAAAGTGAAATCTCAGATGCTAAATTTTCCCTATGCTTGTGAACCACCCTAATATATAATTTTAATTATAAAATTAAATTGACTTGCCTTAAAATTAAGATAATCCTAGAATATAAAAATAAAGTAGTAGTTTAGAAGTTTAGTTCAGTATGAAAGATTTAAAACATTCAATGCATAATTCAGGTTTGTCAGAGCAGGTTTTGCATTGATAGTGACTTTGTGACACTCTTCCATGAAGGTAGCATACACAACATCTTTTTGTGGGATTGTGACTCTTCGGATGTTATTTTTTCTATGAAATGCTTCCCAACTAGCCTAGGAACAGTCACCTTATCCAGGATTGGCTTTGAAGTAGCTGTCAGTTCTTTTACTATTGCCAAACAGAATTCAAGAAAAGTAACTTCTTTACAAAGTTGTATATTCCAAGTGCATCTAGTATTCATACTTGAATGAAATGTACAGCTAGGTTTTTGTACCATTTTGTTGATTTCCTGGCCATAGTGTAGTAATGCAGAACAAAATCTGTTTGATCAATAAATCCCATGTTTTTATTGTAGTCCTCAATACAAGCTGGAATGTTTTTTGTATAATTCCTCCTTTGGATTTTCTATTCACTTTCTTATCAGTATTTGAATGCATGTTAGAGAGCATGTATACATTTCTTTTATCTTGGTACAAAAGACAGCAATTCATCAGTCTCAAATGCATGCTTTTTTTTTTCTTTTTCAACTTTTGCGGTGCGCAACTCTTTAGGTAGCCAGCCCTTGGTGATTATTTCTGATGGTTCCTGTTGCATATGTCTTGTTTTCCAGTAAGTATTTGTAAAGATTTGGTGTAGTATAGTAATTGTCTGTATAAAGATGATGTCCTTTGTCTAAATATCTTTGGATCAACCTAATGACTACACTCAGTTTTTGAAGAATCGTCCATGGTTTCCATGATACCAGTATAAATGCTGTGTTCTATGGTTATGCCATTTTCATCAACAAGTTTGAAAACCTTTATTCCAAATCTTGATCATTTAGATTTGATATATTGATGAAAAATGAGCCTTCCTTCCCACAACAACGTGACATCCTGATGGGTACTGTTTTTATCTTCTATTAATTAAAGATGTTGGGTATTCAAGTAGCAAAAAAGTTGCCATCAATCACTAGAGAGAAGACTAAAAAGACTAAAGTTATCATAGGAATGATAAACAAGTGAATATAAAGAATAAAAGCTTGTTTGTAGGCAATAGAGTTTATGAATGGCGCAGTCTTTCATGCATTCCTATCATCAACTTCTGATGAATAACGAGGTCATTCATGTGCAGCAAAAGGGTTAAAACAGTGGAAGATATTTTCTGATGTTGGTAATATTTTTACAGTGTGTTTTCCTCATCAAAATGCATCTTTTATGACAACAGGCCAATCAAAAATCCAAAATTTTTTTTTTTTGACAAAAATAGCCAAAAATAGGGAAATTGCTAATTTTTCACTCTATTGGGGCAGTGGAAAATATTGTCTAAGGTCGGTAAGATTTTTAAGTGTTTTTCCTCATCAAAACATAACTTTTACGACTACAGGCCAATCAAAATTCCAAAATTCATTAATTCAACCCACCCTATTAGTTAGTCCTGCTAATGTTAGGGCCTGTCAGGTTCAAGTTGGCTATAATGTTTTGCCTTATTATTATTATTAATTAAACAATTATTCTATTTCCAATTCTGTTTTACATGTGTATATATATATATAATATATTTTTTTCTGAATTCAGTTTTCTTGAGTCCATTTTACATCTGCATATCTTTTACCATTCTTTTCCATTGTCTTTATAGCATTCTGCTTTTTATTTCAAGTTGACTGTTTTCTTTGTTCTCTCTTCAAAACTTGTTCAGTGATATTTGTTCTATTTCACTTTCTACAATAGGTAAGATTTCTTTTGAGTTTTTTCTGAAAGTAGCAGTTCTTAGTTCATTTCCATTAATTTTATATTTATTCTCACCCAGTCTATTTTCTTTAACCCTTTTACACCTTATTTTCATTTACTTTTCATGCCACAAAAAACCACTTATGTTATATCTCCAGAATGACTAAAATCTCATATAATTTGATGGTCTCATTTGCGCCCATATGGCATGAAAGGGTTAAATTCATATTTAATCTTTCAAATATTTCTTCACTTCAGAATGATTTTTGTTTTCCATTTTTAATTTAATTTGTATTTTGATTAGGTTATAGTTGAAAATTTTGTGTGTTGCACAATTTTATCATGACATTGTTTATGAAAATTAAACATTTTCAGTTGGTCCAATTGGCTTGAAGTCAACTTTCCAAAACTCAAGTTGCCATGTTCTATTGGTAAAAAAATCTGACTCAAACAAAAGATCTGACTTGTTGAGTTTGTCAAACCAGGTCTGGAGGTGGCTTGAGTAAAAGTTAACTTGCCTTTTTTATAGACAAACAATATGGCATCCGCCAAATTGGAAGTTATTTCGAGAATTTACTACATTATTTATATTAGAAAAAATGTTTTAACAATGTTAGAAGGCTATACTAGATTAAATTTACACACAAACTTTAAATAAAGATTTGGCCATGCATTGCATCATTATAATTTTAGGCCTATATTATTCAAAGTTAGCTCAGAACTAGGCCTTATTCACTTAATATTTGGGTTGCTGGATCCATCATAAAAGTCTGAAGTTAGGACTTTGCTGCCTACTACTGAGAGTCCAGACAAATGGCTAAGCCTTTAACCCTTTAACACTAAGCAGGCCTAACTGAGTTTCATTTATATATAACATCAGGAAACTCAAGTTATGCTATTTTATTGGTCTGCAAATCTGACCTGAAGTCAATGAAAGAATGTGACTTGAAGTTGTCACATTTTGAACCAATAGAAAAAGTCCTACATTTTTCCCTCGAGTCGCTTCACAAATTTCCTGGGTAAGCACACCTTTTTCTATATTATCTAATAGCATTTTTGCTTGAATCCTGTTTTGTTTTGAAATACTGCCATGGAACATCTCAACACATCATTGTGTTAGTAAAGTACATAAAATTGTAAAGGTTCCATTTTAATTATTGCATAGTTTGAAAACCTTTCTAATTTGTAGACAGTGTACAGGTTTTTTTAATTTATGATATGCTTTTCTGTAATTTGAGCAACTTTGTTATAGACCATGAATGTTTTTCATTCTTCACCCTTCTTTCATTCACATATATTTTTTCTTTTGATAAAATGTTTAAGATTTTTTGTTATTCGAAACCAAATATTTTAGTAACTAGTCACTTACATTACACATACTTTAGGTTCCTTTTCCAATAACTAAACCAAATCAATGTAAACATGTTGAAGCATTTGTATAAAAGTTGCAATTTAGTACAATATTTTGGGACATTACAGCTCCGCTGCTACTGAAAGGGTTAATTGTAAATTCAGGAATCAGATTGTTTATTGTGTAATCTAAAAGCTTTATTACAATATTGTAATTGCAATTTGTGTGTTTAGTCTTGACAGCATGTTTGTTGTATTTTCTGAAAAGATTATGCAGCGCATAGCTACTGTGTAAAATACTTTAAAAATTGAAGATATGTTTTGTAATTTAAGTATTTTTGGCTCAGACTTTGTTACTTTTTGTTATCTTTGGTATTGGTGGTCAAGAGTAAACTTTATATGCATTTTAAAACATAGTTACCATTCTAAATGTAAATTTAATGAAAGTATTGTTGATGTTGAACTTGCATTCAAATTTTTATTAAACTTAAAGATATGATGGTATTTAAGCTTTTCTGTCTCACATTTGTGGACTTGCTCACTCTGTGAGTACAGTCGTCCCTCGTTTTGCATCGAGGATGCATTCCTGAAAACCACAATGTAAAACGAAAAGATACAAAATGAAAACAATTTTCCCATAAAAAACTGTAATAATTAAGGATGCATTCTTGGATATAGAAACTCAATAGTACATATGAACCATTTTCAGATGACAATAAACTTCTTTTCCCAGCCAGTGTTCTTTTTTAACAAAGAATGCAGCAAACTGAGAGTGATGAATGAGACCTTTACTGGACAGGAGATCTGGTGAATACTTAGTGAATTTGTCCCAGATGCCCTTTTATACTTGGTGAGTGAGAAATGGCAAGTCATGACCCAGGCTCATGAGAACATTTTGGAAGCTTTGGCCACATGAGGGGAATTCAGGCAGTTGGGACAAGATGAAAATATGCAAATTCGAGACATTAGATGATGCAGATCAAAAATGTTCCCTAAATCATTGATGACTTAAAAATGAAAAGAGAGAAACTGGACTGACACAAAACGAGGGATGACTACATATTTGAATGTAGAATTTTTTTGATGATGTGTTGGTTAAGAATAAAACATGAACTTTAAAACACCAAAGTAATCTTTATATCTAGTGAAAATAATATAATGTCATAACTTAGGACCTTGTTGGGATGGGGAGAGGTTTTTTTTTGGTGGTGGTGGTGGGGCGGGGGGGTGCATTAAATTTATGCCATGTTAGTGGTTAATAGGAATTTTTCTGATGTGTTGGAGTGTAAAGCTTATTGACATCACTGTACCATTCTAATTTCTAGATTTAATGGGTGTATTTAATTATGGCTAACTTAAAACTCGTACTCAAACTTCTTAGTCACTTCACCCATCTTGATTTTCTAGTTCATTGCTGTAATGTAATTAGAAAAATAATTTTTTATAGGTCCAGTATTATATATGTAGTAAGTATGGCATCCCCTTTACAGGTTTCTTTCACAGAACAGAGATGCATACAACGAATATCATTTGTGGAGGGCCAAATATCAAGTACTGAATGAACATGGATACTTTCAAACAAATGTCTTCCATTATTGTAGATTGTGTGAAGCTTTGAACTACAATAGTCCCATTGCAAAGAATTATAATCGAATGGCAGCCTTTTGGAACATATCTAGGGACTGTAATTCAGACAAATTTCTCCCACTGCTTACCAACTAATAGGACCCTAGTTATAGATGAGTTATGAAGACCCAGTGGCCAGTCAGTATAGTATTTTTACTAGTAATTATTTGTTAACTATCATTTTACATTAACATCTCATTTTTGGTTTCTTTATAATGTCTTTACTAAATGAAGGCATTTTGCTGTAATGAAAGTTACAATTCCAAGTATTAATTGAAAGAAGCTATAAGCCTTCAAGAAGTGTTATGTCATGTTCATTCAACACATTCGCTGCTGCATATATTTAAAAAATTAAAACTAACCCAGTTCTTGATGCACATGTGCGTCATCCAGCAGTGAATATGTTGATTTTCTGCAAGGCCCACATAATTTTAAACCAAGTAATTTTGTCAAATGAATTATCATATCTAAACATTGGATATTAAGTGAATATTTTAAATTGTGAGAAACTGAATTAAGAAAGTAAAGCCACAATGAGAAGTGGAGTTACTAATTAGAGCACAAACCTTTTGGTGTTATACTAAGGTTTTCATCGGGTGTTGCTGAAAGGGATATTGAAGCAAGTGTGTGTGTGTGTGTGTATATATATGTGTGTATATATATATATATATATATATATATATATATATATATATATATATAATAAACAGGAACACCAGAGAAAAAAATGAATATCCTTCAAGGTTTAATAGTACCAACATTTCAGAATGCACTAATTCCATCTTCAGGGCTAAAACAATAAAATGCCAAATCACATACAAAATACAAATCCGAAAACTCCTTACCAATAATAATTTCCCTTCTAGACTGGTGGAGACTACAATAGGCAGAACCTTAAATAGACTAATAAACCCTACAACTAGAGACTTAATTACAGTCCCCAAAGATATCCTGTATTTCACTTTGCCCTATATGGGAACCTCAAGTTTTAACATTAGAAACAAACTTTTAAAATTGCTCAAGGAATTCTACCCACAACTATGTATAAAAATTATATTCACCCGTCTAAATCGATTTACCATTTAAATACAAGGATGTTATTCCTACACTTCTTAAGTCATCCATAGTTTATCAATACAAGTGTGACCACTGTATGGGGTCATATATAGGTAAAACTAAAAGACATTTAAAATCCTGTACTTACGAACATCTCGGTAAATCGACCCGTACAAATTTACCCCTTGGCAAACCACCTAATTCTCTCATATGTAATCACTCGCACAACAATAACCACCCAATTTCACAGTCTAATTTTGCCGTACTTGCTGCTGGAAGCTCTGACCTTAATCTCAAAATTATGGAATCTCTGTTTATTTATAAACTAAAACCAGACCTAAATTCTGATGAATCATCAGTAGATCTGCTATGTTTTGGTTAAGGTACTAGTTTATTTTATTTTATTTACCTTTCAGTTTTAATATTTATATTTTTCCTAGCTACTTTTTATAATTGTAACTTTTTAACTTCACATTTATTTACCTTTTAGTTTTAATGTTTTACATTTTCTTAGCTACTTTTTATAATTTTTAACTTTATTTTAAATTGTTATTGCGCAATTTGTATTTTGTATGTGATTTGGCATTTTATTGTTTTAGCCTGAAGATGGAATTAGTGCATTCCGAAATGTCGGTACTATTAAACCTTGAAGGATGTTCATTTTTTCTCTGGTGTTCCTGTTTATTATTAAACTGCATTTTCCACGCCATCAATCAATAGCTGATTATATATATATATATATATATATATATCTGATGAATAAAACCACAAAGGGAAAAGAAACACAAAGTGGTGCTCAAGTGCTTTCATCTAATGACATCTTGAGGATGTCATTAGATGAAAATGCTTGAGCACCACTTTGTGTTTCTTTTCCCTTCGTGGTTTTATTCATCATAAATATTTTTCACGTGTCACTTTCATGAAATAATTTTCATATATATATATAAAACCTTTGGTTAGCTTCCGCCTGAATTGTTCATTCTGACGAAGGTCAAGCTTTTCACTCCACCTTAGACCGACAGTTTAACATGGAATCTGAACCACGCCCCATCAGCACCCCAGCGTCTTAACCACTAGGCCACCTAGGGTACCCATTTATCTACCAACCACTTTCTTTATTGTGTGGAAGGATGAACAGCTGGGTTTTGCTGCGTGCCAGCTGCCATCGGGTCTCGAACCCGGGGCTGATGGATTTGTAGTCAGCGACGCTAACCACTACACCACCAAGGCATATATATATATATATATATATATATATATATATATATATATATATATATGAATGCCTTGGTGTGTAGTGGTTAGCGTCGCTGACTACAAATCCATCCTTCCACACAATAAAGAAAGTGTTTGGTAGATAAATGGGTACCCTGGGTGGCCTAGTGGTTAAATGCTGGGCTGCTGGTGGGGTGTGGTTCGGATTCCACGTTAAACTGTAAGTTTAAGGTAGAGTGAAAGCTTGACCTTCGTCAGAATGAATAATTCGGGCGGAAGCTAACCAAAGGTGTATATGTAGGAGAGTGCTACTGAAGGTAGGGGAGGGGGGATTAGGAAAGGAATTAAGGCAATTAAGGAAGACCAAAAATAGAAAAATTTAAGGGACACATGGATTACAAAATATCAAAGATGTTAACAATAAATAATTATTTTATTAACAGTAATAATAATGTGCTAATCAAAATAGTAGTAGTAATTGTAACAATAATAAAAATGGTGATTGAGTTGATATACAAGTACATAAAGAGATGTAAATGCAATTGCAAACAGAAGAATAACAGATTACTGATGATGATGATGATGATGATGATCTACAGAAGCTAAGGCTAACAAAGACCCTAAGATCCACTCTAAGGCTAGCCCGAGAGAAAGGAGAGAGTAGGGGGTTAAGAGAAGAGAGGAGAATAAGGGGTTAAGTAAGGAGCAACACCTATCATTCGTGGGTTAACATTCATTCAGAAAAAGAGGGAAAAAGTCTCACCATCATCATCCGCCGGCCACTGCCGACAAGTCAGAAAAATAGTCGGAGAATATAGGAGAGGGGTGAAAGATGAAAAGAAGTAAAATAAGAACGCTTACAAACCATGCAAACACAGTCTTAACTCACTGTCATACCATGCAAACTACAAACATGCAAGAAAAGAGTTAGAGACATGCAAAGTAAGGAGGATAAGAAAAAAAAAAAAGTAGGTAAAGTTAAACAAAAAGTGGGTTAGTTTACGCTATGAGCTACATCTACATTCGTGTTATTTTTTATTTATTTTTTTTTTTTTTTTATTGCTGGCATCACGCTGGCATGTCACAAGCTGGCATTCATCGTCAACAGACTCATCCTCGAGCACCACCACCAGAGCTCCTGTTGTTAACTTTCTTTTTTAATTTTAAACAACGTTAATATTTTTAAAATGTCTGTCAAGACGGTTCTTAAACACATTAACGCCGGTAGAATGAACGACTGACGCGGGAAGATTATTCCATTTATCAATTACTTTAAACGTAAAGAAGTTTTTAGCGATATTAGTAATGAAAACGTCTGCCACGCAACTTGAATCCGTTATTGCGAGTATTACTATTATCGAAAGTGAACAATTTGTCAAAATTTACGTTATCGATGTTATTAACGATTTTGAAAACTTCAATAAGCTCCCCCCTTAATCTCCTAGTTTCGAGTGAATACAAGTCTAACACTTTAATCCTATCTTCATAAGGCTTATTGCGCAATGCCGGAATAAGTTTCGTGGCACGACGCTGAACCCTTTCTAACCTATCAATATCCTCACGCAAGTACGGGCACCAAAACTGAACGGCATATTCCAAATGAGGCCTGACTAGGGACTTGTAAAGGGGCAATATAATATCCTTCGATTTAAATTCGAAATTACGCGCTATGAAGCCTAACATCCTATTAGCTTTTGCGCAAGACTCCAGGCACTGGTTCCTAACCTTTAAATCTTTAGTTACGCGTACGCCTAAATCTACTTCCTCGTCAACGCTCGCTAAATCCCTATCATCCATCGTGTACACGTAATTATTGTTGCGAGAACCTATATGCAAACTTTACATTTATCTACGTTAAATTGCATCTGCCACTTATCCGTCCACTCCATAATCCTATCTACATCGTCTTGGATCCTATTTCTATCGTCCTCGTTAACAACCTTACCGCCTATTTTAGTATCGTCCGCGAATTTTGACACGTTACTAATCAATCCTACATCTATGTCGTTAATGTAAATTACGAATAACAATGGGCCTAACACTGAACCCTGTGGGACACCACTACCTACCTCTAACCACCCGATTCACTACCATTAACTACGACCCTCTGCCTCCTAGCACGAAGCCATTCTTCTAACCAGTTAGCTACCTGACCGCGGATACCGTGCGCTTTAACCTTCGCAATTAGTCTCCTATGCGGAACTGTATCGAACGCCTTTTAAAATCTAAATAAATAACGTCAGCTGCCCTATGCCTATCGTATTCGCGCACTATTTCGTTATAAAATTCTAACAAATTTGTTAAACAAGACCTATGGCGTCGAAACCCGTGCTGACTACTATTAATCAAACCCCTACTTTCTAAGTGATCGATAATACGATCCCTAACTACGGATTCCAAAAGTTTACCGACAATTGACGTTAAGCTAATGGGCCTATAATTGCTAGCTACCGCGCGGTCGCCTTTTTTAAAAATAGGCGTGACGTTAGCTAATTTGAAGTCTTCAGGAATAATCCCCGTTTCGAGTGACTGATTAAAAATCTTCGCTAAGGGGCCTACGATAACGTCTTTCAAATCTTTCAAATGTCTAGGATAAAAAGCGTCAGGGCCTGGAGCCTTGCTAACTTTTAGCCTATCGATATAATGCGCAATCTCAGCCTCGTAAACAGTTATTTCATCTAAAATAGTCTCGCTACTAAATGGAACGATATCGTCAACGTCGGGGACATTATTTACGTCCTCTAGGGTAAAAACTGTCGCAAAAAAGTTATTGAAAATACCCGCCATCGCCTGAGCGTCAGAAGCCAAAGCGCCATTTACATCCAATAGAGGGCCTATGTTATCCTTTACCGGCTTACGATTATTTACGTATTCAAAAAACTTTTTTGGATTATGTTTACTATCCGCAGCTATAACTATCTCTAAATTACGCTTGGCATTCCTAACTGATCTTTTAACCTGACGTCTAAGCTCGATATATCTATTAAAGTTAGCTACCTGGCCATTGCGCTTGTTAAGTCTATACGCTCTATTACGCTCGTTTATGAACTCGCCTACTTCCCTAGTCCACCACTTCGGCCTACCACGATTTCTAACGCGCTTGGGCCTACGAGGAATAAACTCCCTTTCAATATTCCTAAAACTTTCTTTAAACGCCACCCAACGCAAATTCGTATCATTACCCATAAATAAGTTATCCCAGTCCACTACTCTCATCCTATCAGCAAAACTATCAAAATTAGCCCTACGAAAATCAGGGACTTCTATTACGTTACTATCCTGTGTGTTTCTATCAATAACTTAAACCTAAGAATTTGATGATCGCTACATCCTAAACTCTCGCCTACTTCTAAACTTTCGACTATATTCTCGCCGTTCGTCATCACCAAATCTAAGATATTATCACCGCGCGTTGGTTGGGTAACTATCTGTCGTAAAAAGTTATCGTCCATAAACTCAACCAGTCTCAAACCCTCTTCGTTACCCGTAAAATTCTCGTAATTAACATTAGGACAGTTAAAGTCTCCGACAATTATACTATTCCGATTGTCAATAAAATTACCAAGAAGTGAGTAAAATCTAGTATCTATATCGAGGGGTTGAACGGGAGGTCTATAAACAACGACAAAATTAAAACTAATACTACGCGCCCTAACTTCAACACAGATCGCATTAATTGCTGCCGGAAAATCTAACTTAACCTCGATAGCCCTAAGGAAATTACGAATGTACAGCAAAACGCCGCCTCCAAATCTATGTAACCTATCATTAGTAAAGATTTTAAAACCCGGTATATCAAGTTCCCCCAACAAGTCCCGAGTCACGGTATTTAACCAAGTTTCAGTGATAGCAACTATATCATAGTTGCCGGAATAAATTACCGCCTTAAATTCATTTAATTTATTTCTAATACTACGCGCGTTGCAATAAAAGACGTTTAAGTTATTTTTTACCACGGGCCCGCTTTTTAAACTATTTATCACGTCGGGCCCGCGTTTCCCGGACCCACAACGTTTAAAGAAGGCTTCGACCTATACAGCTTTCGCACGTTTTCGTCTATTAACCTACCTAGCCTAGCATTACCTATTTCATTAAAATGCACCCCATCTTTTATAAAAAGGCTAGGATCATTGAATTCGGACCACAGCTTTACGAAGGGTACACTTTCCTCAGCACAAATCTCTTCTAATTTGTTATTCAAAAATATTGTTTTAGACGTAATTCTAAGACCCAAACCGTGCCTAGGGTAATACCTAGAACTAAAGACCTATCTGACCTCGCCTTCAGGGACCTAATTAACCCCCTATATCTCTCCAAAAGGTCAGGCACTCTCGTATCTGGCCTATACGAGTCGTTGCCTCCTACCATCGTCACCAACATTGAGTGACGGGAAGCAACGTCAACCCTATCCACTTCGTCTCTAACTCTGTCAACCCTGGCCCCCGGGAGACAGACCCTCCTCCTATTGGTTGGATTCCGTTTAACGAACTCTTTGTCCATGTGGCGCACTAAAGAGTCCCCAATTAAAATAGTTTCCCCCTCATTCACATCCCTTTCCAAATGGGCGAAAGGGTTCGAAACCTCGATAGGGGGGGGATTCCTATCACCTAATGTACGCGGCCTAGCTCCACCCTTAACCTCACTAAATCCCTCGCTATCTACTACTCTCGGACTAACCTTAACCTCTTCCTCGACTCTATCTAACCTTCCCGACAAGCTACCTAAACTAGAAACTAAGTTACGCACCTCACCCTTCAAATTACTAACGTCTTCAACGTTAGTATTGGTTCGGCTTCCGTCAACCGTAGCCCTAACCCTGCCCTCATCAAGCGTTGCAAGTCTATCGGCTACCTCACGTACACTGCGTTTTATGTCAACTAATTCCACCATGAACTCGCAAAAGAAACAAACTGATCTATCGGTAATCGCCATTGGACCGCCGTTATAATCCTTAAATTCCGAATACCACCGGTTAACCCTACACCTAACACACGACGCTTTCTGCGACGGCATCGCGGAGTTAAAAATTTAAACCGTCACAGGTATAAGTTAAATTAAGCCGGCACGCTATGAAAACTTCTAAATCGCTAAAAACCACTAATATTCAATTACTTAACTATAACAATGTAAATTTAAACGCAAGTATATAAAATTCAAAAACTATCCAAAGTAAAATTCTCAGCAATATACAAAAGTAAATGCAAAATCAGAGAGCTCAGGAAATGCGTCCGTTCAGTACAGAGTCTGGCTGACGAATCTATGATTTCTTTCCTACTCGCTGTTATTCTGGTGTAGCCGGTTCGAATTTGTGACGTTTCTTGTCGAAAATATTCCACTCATGGGAATAAACTGCACAATGCGATTAACGCTCTTTGCCATATGCTTAAGTTCGTCTATTAAATTCGTGAAAATAAGTAGTCTCGCGTGATTTTCCCTTGGCAATTGGGTACTTTTATTAACGATGTTGTTCCAAGTTAAGGCTGAACTATACCTATTTCGTAATCTGTGTCGTAAATTTTAGTTGGATCATTGTTGCTAAGGAGAAACTTCCTTAACAGAGTTACTGCGGTTGACTTTCCCGACCCGGGCGGCGCAAAAAAACTGTTGTTCCTCCTAATTTTTGAACATCCACAGCCGCCGGGGGTCGGAATTTTAGTTTCCCTGCCCCCTTCTACCGGCATTGGATTGTCTGGTTGGTGTTCTGCCTCCTTAACAGGTGTTGTTTTCTTTGCCTCTTTAGGTGCGTTAGTTGTCTGATTTCCTGGGTTTTTCTTTCCTTCATTCTTTCCTTGCTCATCTCCTTCTCTATTATTCTTTTTCCCTGATCCACGTCTACCTGCCATTAGCGTTTGCATCTTCTGAATATTAGGAGGCGTCTCGCGTAATGAGGTTGCGCAGACTTGACGTGCAATTGGGTCATCTGATCCTAGCCAAGTTGTTATGGCTGCGGGGGCGGTTCCGTTCATCAATAGCTTCCCAGCTACGGCATTTCCCATAAGGGAGTTTATTGCAATAACTTGGTTTGTCTCACCGTCCATAGCTGGGATAGTAAAAGTATTGATTAACCATGAGTAAAACCAATTCGGGTGCTCAGGGATACAGGTGGCAGGGATATGATTCCATCCTCTAATTGTCGCAAATTGACTGACTGGAATTACTCCAATGGGGGGTGCGCCCGTTTGTATATAAACGATTTCCCATTGTCCCAGTGCGTAAATTATCCTGCCATTCCAGACTGTAGCATCTGGATGTAATAGCCAATCGTTATTAGCAGTTTGAGATGAAGGGTGCCCCTGAGGAGCAAGTGGTCCTGATCTTTGGGTGGCACTCCACTCTTTAAAGCTATTATTGGGATTAATTCCCCTTGATGCAGGTCCTGTAGCTGGTGGAACAGGATTAGCCATCCTTAAATAGGTGTTCGTAAATAGGGTGTATATATATGCATCGGGGTAAAGCTGGAATATAGCTCGTGTTGCGGGGTTGTTGTACAACAATGCTTTAAAAGGCGTCTCAAAAGATCTTGGTCTCTGGAGCCCGTTAATCAAGCTGGTCACTTTTCCCTGGGTTTGGCTAACATTAATGGATTCGGTTCCGTACAAAATCTCAATAAGCCAACCACCCAGTCAGTAAGACCAGAGTTCTCTCCGTTGTTACGTGATACCATTGCATTCAAGGCAGTTATTAACGCCGAATTAAGGTTTGCGTTGATCAACGCCTGCCCCAGATTATGACCATCCAAATTAAAGGTGTTATAAAACATACCTATGGCGATGCATACCGCCCTAAACCCTATCACTCCATTGATGTAATACGAGTCTATATGTTGAGGAGAGAAGGCTGGCTCAGAAACCCTTCATGTGTCCGCTTTCGCAAACAATCATGGTAACGGAATTTCCGAGTACGTTTGGGGCTGGTAGAGTTAAATCAGGTATATGTAAAGTTGTTTCTGTCCAATCCACTCCTGCAGTTACCCTCACCACCTCACCACACCACCAAGACCAAACCCGCAACGCCTCTTCGCGGTTGGTAAGGCCAGCGTGTCTGGTATTCACGTCTGGGTCCTGAACAGGTCCGTCTGCTGTTATCAGTCTCGTACCAGTCCTGTACCATAATAATGAGGACACATCCTCAATTAATAGGCTATCCTCACCTAGTATATGGAGCCTGGTCAATTCTCGAAAAACTGTGAGATTATGATGAGATTTAGGTCCAACAAGTAGGAATACAGGAAATCTGATAGATGATGGCTGACTGTTTCACCTGCCACAGTTTCATCAGTCCCGGATTCGAGCCAGGATTCCGGTGGATACTGCTGCGTTGCGTGGGGTCCAGTTACGGGTAACAGTTTGCAGTTACTGCGAATATCAGCCTGACTTCTCACCTTTCAGATCTAGATCTAGGCAAAAGTACATCAACAACTAGTTCTCCTGCTATATGTACAAGTGACCCGTTCCATGTATATCTCGCCGGCATAGGATTGTTAGCACCAGAAATATCCATCGTATTTAGTATCAATCCCACGTTAAACAGCGGCCATGGGCAGTGGAGGGCTATATAGAGAGCGGCCATGGTTTGGCCATTCTGGTCTTCACCCCAACCAGCGGGAAGAGTGATTACGTTATGTCCTCCTCTAAGAGAATTAGTGCTAGTATGAAATCTAATTATTCCCTTATTGCGATGTCCTGCAGAGCCGCACCAAGGAAAAGAAGGGTTACTTCCTCCGCAATTCTCTCCGCCTAGCGGTGAATTGTTTATGGTAACCGCCCTCATTTGGCCTGGCCCATCAGGGGCTATATGAGCCCACGGAGTTAACGGTTCAAGCTGTAGCTCAAGTGGTGATCTACGCGTTTCTCCCGCTCCTTCTCTGAGTAGAGCGATTCCAGCCCACATGCCAAGTTTAACCACCATCGTGTCATTTGAGAGGTGCTCCGCATGTCCCAACCCTGGCTAGGTGAGCAATATCCTGTTTTCGATATCCTGATCCACTTACTACATCAATGCGGTGTGACACGATTGATCCTTCAGCAGACCATTCTTTGGCCTGACGCATCATTTCAGTCTCTTCGGTCGGCTGCCCTCGTTGTACATCGTGTCTCACTGCAATGTGAATTACAGGAGAAGGTTGCCTCGCAGGGGTTTCATGTGCATACATGGCACGCTCGTAGGGATTGACAACTGCTACTCCTCCCCGTTCACGAATAAATTCCGCTGTGAAGTTTAGACTTTCACTATTTTCTTCATTTAGCATAAGTTCATGACCTGCATTAACCAAGCCGCTTGAACAGGGTCTCCATTCCAGAACCAAGCAACTGGATTTAAACCTGCTTGATGTATACCAACTGGAAAGTTCAAACCATTGTTGGCCCAGCCTCCCACTACTATGCCACCCCATCCTCCAATTGGAGCATTCATCACCTCGGCCCATCTATCAACTCCTGTGGATATAATAACCCGACCCAAACGAGTTCCCGCAACTAAGGGTGCGTGGACAAGACCATCGGAAACCAAGGTGAGTGGTTTCGAGCCCGCCGCTGTTAATTTAGCGAAAACCCATAACGATACATCCTACTCATAGCAGCCACAGGACCGCCAGGCAAAATCGGAACTTGGTTTCTTAATACCCAGTTGGCCGGACCTATTATGGATCGAGGATATATTGAGCTCTCTTGTAGTGGCAGTGATTGATTTGCCACACTGAATCCCACTCCTGTCGCGACGGTATAAGATCTTAATAAGCTGGAAACATATTGTACCCCTGTGCGCAATGTATTTCCTAAAGCCCATCCCAAATAGTTGTCACACCAGTAGGTTAACCCCTGCTGCATTCCGGTGGACGGAGCTTCATCAAAAATTTGTTCGGATAATGCAGTTGCTGAGCTTATTTCATTCATAGTTGAATGAAGAGGCCCGGGGTTAGCTTCTACATCCCATCGCCAGTTAACTGGCGCACCCAGTCCCTCTCTGTGGACTGGGGTATTTTCCCTGTCATTCCTCTTGTAACGTACCAAGATGTCACAAAATAGTAAACGTCTCACATTTTGAGAATTTGTTAAGTACAGCAGCCGCAAGTACCTTTCCGGCCTCGCCAGAGGCTGCTGCATTCTCATAGTCTATAACTTCAGGACGATACTGCCTAATTTGTCCATTGTAAATTTAGTAAATTTCTAGTACAAATCATTTCAATGAGATCGGACTCTTCATTGTACGTATCTTAGCAGTTATTCGCTGCCTGCTTGACATATAGTTGTCAATTCGCTTCTCCAGACTTAACGATTTCTTCTGAATTCGTTTAGCATCAATTTCACGTGGTTTTGCCATCCAGGGTTCCTGCCCAGGTTTTCAAGAGCACTTCGTGGTCTGACAAGTTGTGTTTCCGCTTTAGAGCGGATATACCAGTCTCTTGGCCGACACGACGCTTGATCCCTGCTCTTATAGTCAAGAAATCATCGCGACCATCATGTTCATTAGGTCCGTTATCGCAAATTCCTCTTCAAGAGAAATGAGTGGATCAAAGGAATTAGATACTGGAATAGAATACTCAGGCATAACCCCCTGTGCCCACATTGTTCCCTTAATAGCCAAGTCTGGAGTGTTCATATCATCCAATTCCGGACGTAACAAACAGAGATCTAGCTAAATAGCCAATAGGATTAGGGTCCCTACGTATTCTATGCCCAACATAAAAAGTTATTGAGTCTTTACTACCACACAGTCTTCTCTGATCTCCGTCATTTAACTGTGAGAAGTTTCTGTCAGTTGTACTTATATCCCGAGGATCCGGAGCAGTTCCCCACCACTGTGGAGGATAAATGTTGTTGGACTTGGAAATTGCATATTATATTCAGTTTCACCAGTCCACTCTTCAACTGTGGGGACTTGCGGGAGAATTTGTCCTTCGGGATAGTCATTAGGTACCCGGCTGTTTTGAACATGTCGGTAGCCGGTAATGGTATTTTTTCTGTCATTAAGAGTTGTTGTGTCAGAAAAAAGTTTCCGTGTTTTAATGGTTGCCCCGCCTTTTCAGTCAGTCGCATTCTTTCATGTATTCTTTCCGTTAAGATACGCCTGCCTGAGTGAGGGGTATGCAGAGGTGGCTTCATCTCAGAAACTAAGCTATCAGATGTTAAATCAGGAGATACAGTACCACTTGTGGTTGGACTAATTTCCGGAGTACTAATTAAGTCAGGAAGTGAATATTTAATGGGTAGGGAGTAACTGCTGATTATAGCAATTAAATTCAATGTGGCTCCCAAAAGGATATTTCCCGCCGGTATGCAAATAGATAACTGTTACATCAGGAATAATCCAACCCCTACGCACATAGGATTCAACATAACCGGACCACTCATCAAATAGCTCCTGTTGGTCCAAATCTTCGCCATGATGATGATGATAATATAGCAAAAATAAAATGATAGTTACAGTAGATAATAAAAAGAGGTTCTTAAGACAATTTGCTCAGAATTTGACAATTGGAATTGAATGATGTTTTTACATCTGTTGTCAGTGGGGTAAAAATAAAGTGATTGATTTAAGTTAGGAAGATGTTTAAAAGAGCAGATTCAATTATTTTGTGGGAGTAGAGATCATAAGATTTTGTAGACTGTGTGCAGAATTTCACTTCACTGGGCAGTTGAATTTACTGTACATATGTATTTGAACAGTGCATTGCTTTCATTGCCACTATAGATCGGGGACAGGTTTAGTAGGAAATAACATAAGTTCCAGGTGAGTTCTTGGGAGAAGTGGACTTAGTTTTTACTAAAGATCTGCATAATCAGTTGGTTTGGCATGTTGACCAGTCTTATGTTGGACAGACTTGAGAATATGCATTCAAGGATTGGCAACATATAAGGGAAACACAGAGTCGAGGATTGGGATGCTAATTTGATTGATATGAGGTGGCTGATTTTATGATCAAAGAAGTTCACACAGATGGTCACATGGATGAAGAGGCTTTTGGAAAAAGGAAATGAAGACAGTGTGTTTGATTTGTTGAGAATGTGAGCAAAATAGAATGTAAATTCTAGCATGTGTCACTTTGCAGTACATAGCAAAAGAAAGGATGAGCTTCTTTGGTGAATTTTGACATGGGAAAGGTAGTGTTGAGGAACTTTGCCATTCATCAGTGAAGGAGATTGATGGGGAAAGACTATTAAAGTAAATGAGAGAAGAGTCAAAGTTTTGATTGTATAGCCAAAGAACAAAGATATCATTGTACTGACTCAAAGGGCTGATTTGTGAGGCAGTGTGAGGAGGAGACAAGTCTCAAAAGACTCCATGTACAAGTCGGCAAGAACAGGGAAGATGGTGGTTGGGGGATCCTTGGGCCACACTGAATGTTGGAGGTAATGATCATTATTGAAAATGAAATAGTCGGAATTTACGCACAGCCAATCATACAGAGGAATGTATCAATCATGATAGGAATGGTTAAGTATTGTTCCAAAATGGCTAACCATCTTGAGGGAAGATACACCATGGGTGTGAGCATAGGCACGTAAATGTTCAGTGAACTCTGAAGAATGTTTTGGGTAGTCCCGTGAGAAGGTTCCGAGGTAAGGTGTCAGAATCTTGGTGAGTCATTCGGGTAAAAGTGAAACAATGAAGCCTGAGGTGGAGATTGTAAGTGTAAATGGAACACTTGGCTTGCGTAGTTTTGAAAGGTCATAAAAGTAGGGTAGAGGCATTGGGATATAAAAACTGATTGAAAAATTTGGTATGTGGGCAACCTGCAGCTAGCTGAATATCACCATCTACAATTCCCTTTTTATTATTATTTTCAATATCACCACCATTATTATTATATTAGTACATATTAATATCATTATCTTTTATATTTTTGTAATCCATGTGTCACTTACAAATTTCTATTTCTGGTCTTAATCTCCTCTGTCACTCCCTTTCCATTCCCCCTCCTCTACCTTTGATCATATATATATATATATATTATATATATATATATATATATATATATATATAATATATATATAAAGTAGCTGGTTAAGTGGTAGTGGTTAAGATGCTGGGCTGGTAATGGGGTGTGGTTTGGATTCCACTTTAACCCTTTATGGACGAGTCCGCAGCATATGTAGTCACTCTTGTTACCAGAACGTATAGGTTTTATTGTTATTGAAAACTAAATATTTTAGTAACTAGTCACTGAAATGATACACATTTTGGGTTCCTTTCCCGACAACTAAATGACATATACTGTATATATAAACACGTAGAAACATTTATAGAAACGAGGCATTGTAGTACAATTTATATTATTATTTCTGGTGGACCTTAAGGTACCATCCGTCGTTAAAGGGTTAAACTGTAGGTCTCAGGTGGAGTGAAAAGTGTGTGTGTGTGTAAAATTTGTGTACAATATTTTGACCTGCTTCAGTACCCTCCTCAGTCACACCTGATGAAGTTCTTAGTATAGCCAAACCCTTATGCTCTAATAAATCCATTTATTCATTGTGGCTCTACTTCAAACATTGGATAATTTTCATCATTTAACATAAATAACTTGTTGAAGCAACTAATAGGTTCCTAAAACAATTACAATTTTTTATTGATCTACCGATTAATTTGTATCAGGAAACAGATATCAGTATTGTTTACCAGTATTAAAACACCAATAACTGATAGAATGAAATTTCATATTAATTTTTAACGCATAATTGAAAACACTTCAGACATAATTTAATCCATTTTTTGTAAAAATACATACATTTGAATGACATAAACCCAATTGAACCTACCAAGATATACCAATTTTGGTTGCTTTAATTTCATGTCATAAAATGTCAGGAAAGACGCTTGTTCACCTAAAGTTTCATTTCTAAAGATAAAAAAAAAAAAACAATTTACTTGCTTATGCCATCATATATTTCAAATGATTTTTTAAAAAATTGGGTTTTTTAATGGTGGTGCCATTTCTGTACATTTAAACAGTAACAGACAACTGAAAAACACTTCAATGATGAAAACTATAGTAATACAATTTTTGTCAATAATTTACGTAGTTGATGTGAAATTCATCAGACCAATCATAATCAGTACAAGACTTCCCAGTGATTTCATTCACAAACCAAATTATTCAATGCCAATCACATGATCTACGAAGGAACAGACATATGGTACTCCATATTTATAAATGTCAGACAGACACCATCATTAATTTAATTTCACAAATCATTAAAGTAACACTTAATTCCTATTAATGTGCTGTATCATATATATATATATATATATATATATATATTATATATATATATCAGTGGCGTGCGGTGATTTTTCGTCAAGGGGAAGCAATTCAAGCAAAAACAACAAAGATTATATAAAATAAAAATAAAACTTTAAAATACTCGTATATAATAAAAACAAAACACACACAATCATCTACTTTACTTATAGGTTAATTCTATTCTTTCTTTTTTATTAAATATATCTATTATTTCTTCGTAAAAGGCATCGGTTTTCAATTCAGGGATGAGGAGTCGGCCAAAAACAACCGACTCCCGACTCCTGAGTCGGTATTTTTAAAAACCGACTCCCGACTCCCGACTCTTTCCTTATCATGCTGATCTACAACCTTATAAATATTGGGATGTTTGTTTCGTAGATGGCGTTTCAAGTTTGAGGCTCTAGTTGGAGCATTAGCATGTTTCCCAATGTAAGCACTAATTTTTGCATTACACTCTTTACCATCCTTTTCTACTTGACAAATAAAAATACTTTCATCCTCATTTAGCTTAAAATATTGAAAGACTGCTGATTTTTTACTAGGCCCACGACTCATTACTAATAGGGGCTAATTAAATTAATAATTAATATATTGCTAATTTTTATATGGTACCTAGTATCCTAAGATAGAAATATGAAATTCATTTGCTAAGATTTACCAGAACAATAAATCAAATGTGGAAATGTGAATCTAGAATTAGTTCAGGAAGATATTTATTTAGGGCAGAGTAGTATTCTGGTAAATTGTTGGCATATAGAAATTGAATCAAAGAGTCGGGAGTCGGTCGTTTTTACCGACTCCCGACTCCGACTCCCGATTCCCGACTCTTCAAAAAAGCCCCGACTCCCCACCTCTGGTTTTCATATCCTTAAGAAGCTTTTTCTCAATTGAGATTAAAGCTAAACTTGCAAGCCTTTCACAGCACGTATAATTTGCCAGATATTTCAAGAAAATTAACTATAAGATCTGGACAGCGAAATCTAAATTGCTTCCTTTTTGACGTAGGGAAGGATAAAGTAACGATAAATATATATTCTTTTTCCCTGATCCACGTCTACCTGCCATTAGCGTTTGCATCTTCTGAATATTAGGAGGCGTCTCGCGTAATGAGGTTGCGCAGACTTGACGTGCAATTGGGTCATCTGATCCTAGCCAAGTTGTTATGGCTGCGGGGGCGGTTCCGTTCATCAATAGCTTCCCAGCTACGGCATTTCCCATAAGGGAGTTTATTGCAATAACTTGGTTTGTCTCACCGTCCATAGCTGGGATAGTAAAAGTATTGATTAACCATGAGTAAAACCAATTCGGGTGCTCAGGGATACAGGTGGCAGGGATATGATTCCATCCTCTAATTGTCGCAAATTGACTGACTGGAATTACTCCAATGGGGGGTGCGCCCGTTTGTATATAAACGATTTCCCATTGTCCCAGTGCGTAAATTATCCTGCCATTCCAGACTGTAGCATCTGGATGTAATAGCCAATCGTTATTAGCAGTTTGAGATGAAGGGTGCCCCTGAGGAGCAAGTGGTCCTGATCTTTGGGTGGCACTCCACTCTTTAAAGCTATTATTGGGATTAATTCCCCTTGATGCAGGTCCTGTAGCTGGTGGAACAGGATTAGCCATCCTTAAATAGGTGTTCGTAAATAGGGTGTATATATATGCATCGGGGTAAAGCTGGAATATAGCTCGTGTTGCGGGGTTGTTGTACAACAATGCTTTAAAAGGCGTCTCAAAAGATCTTGGTCTCTGGAGCCCGTTAATCAAGCTGGTCACTTTTCCCTGGGTTTGGGCTAACATTAATGGATTCGGTTCCGTACAAAATCTCAATAAGCCAACCACCCAGTCAGTAAGACCAGAGTTCTCTCCGTTGTTACGTGATACCATTGCATTCAAGGCAGTTATTAACGCCGAATTAAGGTTTGCGTTGATCAACGCCTGCCCCAGATTATGACCATCCAAATTAAAGGTGTTATAAAACATACCTATGGCGATGCATACCGCCCTAAACCCTATCACTCCATTGATGTAATACGAGTCTATATGTTGAGGAGAGAAGGCTGGCTCAGTAAACCCTTCATGTGTCCGCTTTCGCAAACCAATCATGGTAACGGAATTTCCGAGTACGTTTGGGGCTGGTAGAGTTAAATCAGGTATATGTAAAGTTGTTTCTGTCCAATCCACTCCTGCAGTTACCCTCACCACCTCACCACACCACCAAGACCAAACCCGCAACGCCTCTTCGCGGTTGGTAAGGCCAGCGTGTCTGGTATTCACGTCTGGGTCCTGAACAGGTCCGTCTGCTGTTATCAGTCTCGTACCAGTCCTGTACCATAATAATGAGGACACATCCTCAATTAATAGGCTATCCTCACCTAGTATATGGAGCCTGGTCAATTCTCGAAATAACTGTGAGATTATGATGAGATTTAGGTCCAACAAGTAGGAATACAGGAAATCTGATAGATGATGGCTGACTGTTTCACCTGCCACAGTTTCATCAGTCCCGGATTCGAGCCAGGATTCCGGTGGATACTGCTGCGTTGCGTGGGGTCCAGTTACGGGTAACAGTTTGCAGTTACTGCGAATATCAGCCTGACTTCTCACCTTCTCAGATCTAGATCTAGGCAAAAGTACATCAACAACTAGTTCTCCTGCTATATGTACAAGTGACCCGTTCCATGTATATCTCGCCGGCATAGGATTGTTAGCACCAGAAATATCCATCGTATTTAGTATCAATCCCACGTTAAACAGCGGCCATGGGCAGTGGAGGGCTATATAGAGAGCGGCCATGGTTTGGCCATTCTGGTCTTCACCCCAACCAGCGGGAAGAGTGATTACGTTATGTCCTCCTCTAAGAGAATTAGTGCTAGTATGAAATCTAATTATTCCCTTATTGCGATGTCCTGCAGAGCCGCACCAAGGAAAAGAAGGGTTACTTCCTCCGCAATTCTCTCCGCCTAGCGGTGAATTGTTTATGGTAACCGCCCTCATTTGGCCTGGCCCATCAGGGGCTATATGAGCCCACGGAGTTAACGGTTCAAGCTGTAGCTCAAGTGGTGATCTACGCGTTTCTCCCGCTCCTTCTCTGAGTAGAGCGATTCCAGCCCACATGCCAAGTTTAACCACCATCGTGTCATTTGAGAGGTGCTCCGCATGTCCAACCCTGGCTAGGTGAGCAATATCCTGTTTTCGATATCCTGATCCACTTACTACATCAATGCGGTGTGACACGATTGATCCTTCAGCAGACCATTCTTTGGCCTGACGCATCATTTCAGTCTCTTCGGTCGGCTGCCCTCGTTGTACATCGTGTCTCACTGCAATGTGAATTACAGGAGAAGGTTGCCTCGCAGGGGTTTCATGTGCATACATGGCACGCTCGTAGGGATTGACAACTGCTACTCCTCCCCGTTCACGAATAAATTCCGCTGTGAAGTTTAGACTTTCACTATTTTCTTCATTTAGCATAAGTTCATGACCTGCATTAACCCAAGCCGCTTGAACAGGGTCTCCATTCCAGAACCAAGCAACTGGATTTAAACCTGCTTGATGTATACCAACTGGAAAGTTCAAACCATTGTTGGCCCAGCCTCCCACTACTATGCCACCCCATCCTCCAATTGGAGCATTCATCACCTCGGCCCATCTATCAACTCCTGTGGATATAATAACCCGACCCAAACGAGTTCCCGCAACTAAGGGTGCGTGGACAAGACCATCGGAAACCAAGGTGAGCTGGTTTCGAGCCCGCTGGTTAAGCGAAATCTTAACGCCATACATCCTACTCATAGCAGCCACAGGACCGCCAGGCAAAATCGGAACTTGGTTTCCATTAATACCCCAGTTGGCCGGACCTATTATGGATCGAGGATATATTGAGCTCTCTTGTAGTGGCAGTGATTGATTTGCCACACTGAATCCCACTCCTGTCGCGACGGTATAAGATCTTAATAAGCTGGAAACATATTGTACCCCTGTGCGCAATGTATTTCCTAAAGCCCATCCCAAATAGTTGTCACACCAGTAGGTTAACCCCTGCTGCATTCCGGTGGACGGAGCTTCATCAAAAATTTGTTCGGATAATGCAGTTGCTGAGCTTATTTCATTCATAGTTGAATGAAGAGGCCCGGGGTTAGCTTCTACATCCCCATCGCCAGTTAACTGGCGCACCCAGTCCCTCTCTGTGGACTGGGGTATTTTCCCTGTCATTCCTCTTGTAACGTACCAAGATGTCACAAAATAGTACAACGTCTCACATTTTGAGAATTTGTTAAGTACAGCAGCCGCAAGTACCTTTCCGGCCTCGCCAGAGGCTGCTGCATTCTCATAGTCTATAACTTCAGGACGATACTGCCTAATTTTGTCCATTGTAAATTTTAGTAAATTTCTAGTACAAATCATTTCAATGAGATCGGACTCCTTCATTGTACGTATCTTAGCAGTTATTCGCTGCCTGCTTGACATATAGTTGTCAATTCGCTTCTCCAGACTTAACGATTTCTTCTGAATTCGTTTAGCATCAATTTCACGTGGTTTTGCCATCCAGGGTTCCTGCCCAGGTTTTTCAAGAGCACTTCGTGGTCTGACAAGTTGTGTTTCCGCTTTAGAGCGGATTATACCAGTCTCTTGGCCGACACGACGCTTGATCCCTGCTCTTATAGTCAAGAAATCATCGCGACCATCATGTTCATTAGGTCCGTTATCGCAAATTTCCTCTTCAAGAGAAATGAGTGGATCAAAGGAATTAGATACTGGAATAGAATACTCAGGCATAACCCCCTGTGCCCACATTGTTCCCTTAATAGCCAAGTCTGGAGTGTTCATATCATCCAATTCCGGACGTAACAACAGAGATCTAGCTAAATAGCCAATAGGATTAGGGTCCCTACGTATTCTATGCCCAACATAAAAAGTTATTGAGTCTTTACTACCACACAGTCTTCTCTGATCTCCGTCATTTAACTGTGAGAAGTTTCTGTCAGTTGTACTTATATCCCGAGGATCCGGAGCAGTTCCCCACCACTGTGGAGGATAAATTGTTGTTGGACTTGGAAATTGCATATTATATTCAGTTTCACCAGTCCACTCTTCAACTGTGGGGACTTGCGGGAGAATTTGTCCTTCGGGATAGTCATTAGGTACCCGGCTGTTTTGAACATGTCGGTAGCCGGTAATGGTATTTTTTCTGTCATTAAGAGTTGTTGTGTCAGAAAAAAGTTTCCGTGTTTTAATGGTTGCCCCGCCTTTTTCAGTCAGTCGCATTCTTTCATGTATTCTTTCCGTTAAGATACGCCTGCCTGAGTGAGGGGTATGCAGAGGTGGCTTCATCTCAGAAACTAAGCTATCAGATGTTAAATCAGGAGATACAGTACCACTTGTGGTTGGACTAATTTCCGGAGTACTAATTAAGTCAGGAAGTGATATATTTAATGGAGTAGGGAGTAACTGCTGATTATAGCAATTAAATTCAATGTGGCTCCCAAAGGATATTTCCCGCCGGTATGCAAATAGATAACTGTTACATCAGGAATAATCCAACCCCTACGCACATAGGATTCAACATAACCGGACCACTCATCAAATAGCTCCTGTTGGTCCAAATCTTCGCCATGATGATGATGATAATATAGCAAAAATAAAATGATAGTTACAGTAGATAATAAAAAGAGGTTCTTAAGACAATTTGCTCAGAATTTGACAATTGGAATTGAATGATGTTTTTACATCTGTTGTCAGTGGGGTAAAAATAAAGTGATTGATTTAAGTTAGGAAGATGTTTAAAAGAGCAGATTCAATTATTTTGTGGGAGTAGAGATCATAAGATTTGTAGACTAGTGATGCAGAATTTCACTTCACTGGGCAGTTGAATTTACTGTACATATGTATTTGAACAGTGCATTGCTTTCATTGCCACTATAGACTCGGGGACAGGTTTAGTAGGAAATAACATAAGTTCCAGGTGAGTTCTTGGGAGAAGTGGACTTAGTTTTTACTAAAGATCTGCATAATCAGTTGGTTTGGCATGTGACCAGTCTTATGTTGGACAGACTTGAGAATATGCATTCAAGGATTGGCAACATATAAGGGAAACACAGAGTCGAGGATTGGGATGCTAATTTGATTGATATGAGGTGGCTGATTTTATGATCAAGAAGTTCACACAGATGGTCACATGGATGAAGAGGCTTTTGGAAAAAGGAAATGAAGACAGTGTGTTTGATTTGTTGAGAATGGTGAGCAAAATAGTGAATGTAAATTCTAGCATGTGTCACTTTGCAGTACATAGCAAAATGAAAGGATGAGCTTCTTTGGTGAATTTTGACATCAAGGAAAGGGTAGTGTTGAGGAACTTTGCCATTCATCAGTGAAGGAGATTGATGGGGAAAGACTATTAAAGTAAATGAGAGAAGAGTCAAAGTTTTGATTGTATAGCCAAAGAACAAAGATATCATTGTACTGACTCAAAGGGCTGATTTGTGAGGCAGTGTGAGGAGGAGACAAGTCTCAAAAGACTCCATGTACAAGTCGGCAAGAACAGGGAAGATGGTGGTTGGGGGATCCTTGGGCCACACTGAATTTGGAGGTAATGATCATTATTGAAAATGAAATAGTCGGAATTTACGCACAGCCAATCATACAGAGGAATGTATCAATCATGATAGGAATGGTTAAGTATTGTTCCAAAATGGCTAACCATCTTGAGGGAAGATACACCATGGGTGTGAGCATAGGCACGTAAATGTTCAGTGAACTCTGAAGAATGTTTTGGGTAGTCCCGTGAGAAGGTTCCGAGGTAAGGTGTCAGAATCTTGGTGAGTCATTCGGGTAAAAGTGAAACAATGAAGCCTGAGGTGGAGATTGTAAGTGTAAATGGAACACTTGGCTTGCGTAGTTTTGAAAGGTCATAAAAGTAGGGTAGAGGCATTGGGATATAAAAACTGATTGAAAAATTTGGTATGTGGGCAACCTGCAGCTAGCTGAATATCACCATCTACAATTCCCTTTTTATTATTATTTTCAATATCACCACCATTATTATTATATTAGTACATATTAATATCATTATCTTTTATATTTTTGTAATCCATGTGTCACTTACAAATTTCTATTTCTGGTCTTAATCTCCTCTGTCACTCCCTTTCCATTCCCCCTCCTCTACCTTTGATCATATATATATATATATATATATATATAGTAGCTGGTTAAGTGGTAGTGGTTAAGATGCTGGGCTGGTAATGGGGTGTGGTTTGGATTCCACTTTAACCCTTTATGGACGAGTCCGCAGCATATGTAGTCACTCTTGTTACCAGAACGTATAGGTTTTATTGTTATTGAAAACTAAATATTTTAGTAACTAGTCACTGAAATGATACACATTTTGGGTTCCTTTCCCGACAACTAAATGACATATACTGTATATATAAACACGTAGAAACATTTATAGAAACGAGGCATTGTAGTACAATTTATATTATTATTTCTGGTGGACCTTAAGGTACCATCCGTCGTTAAAGGGTTAAACTGTAGGTCTCAGGTGGAGTGAAAAGTGTGTGTGTGTGTAAAATTTGTGTACAATATTTTGACCTGCTTCAGTACCCTCCTCAGTCACACCTGATGAAGTTCTTAGTATAGCCAAACCCTTATGCTCTAATAAATCCATTTATTCATTGTGGCTCTACTTCAAACATTGGATAATTTTCATCATTTAACATAAATAACTTGTTGAAGCAACTAATAGGTTCCTAAAACAATTACAATTTTTTATTGATCTACCGATTAATTTGTATCAGGAAACAGATATCAGTATTGTTTACCAGTATTAAAACACCAATAACTGATAGAATGAAATTTCATATTAATTTTTAACGCATAATTGAAAACACTTCAGACATAATTTAATCCATTTTTTGTAAAAATACATACATTTGAATGACATAAACCCAATTGAACCTACCAAGATATACCAATTTTGGTTGCTTTAATTTCATGTCATAAAATGTCAGGAAAGACGCTTGTTCACCTAAAGTTTCATTTCTAAAGATAAAAAAAAAAAAACAATTTACTTGCTTATGCCATCATATATTTCAAATGATTTTTTAAAAAATTGGGTTTTTTAATGGTGGTGCCATTTCTGTACATTTAAACAGTAACAGACAACTGAAAAACACTTCAATGATGAAAACTATAGTAATACAATTTTTGTCAATAATTTACGTAGTTGATGTGAAATTCATCAGACCAATCATAATCAGTACAAGACTTCCCAGTGATTTCATTCACAAACCAAATTATTCAATGCCAATCACATGATCTACGAAGGAACAGACATATGGTACTCCATATTTATAAATGTCAGACAGACACCATCATTAATTTAATTTCACAAATCATTAAAGTAACACTTAATTCCTATTAATGTGCTGTATCATATATATATATATATATATATATATATATATATATATATATATCAGTGGCGTGCGGTGATTTTTCGTCAAGGGGAAGCAATTCAAGCAAAAACAACAAAGATTATATAAAATAAAAATAAAACTTTAAAATACTCGTATATAATAAAAACAAAACACACACAATCATCTACTTTACTTATAGGTTAATTCTATTCTTTCTTTTTTATTAAATATATCTATTATTTCTTCGTAAAAGGCATCGGTTTTCAATTCAGGGATGAGGAGTCGGCCAAAAACAACCGACTCCCGACTCCTGAGTCGGTATTTTTAAAAACCGACTCCCGACTCCCGACTCTTTCCTTATCATGCTGATCTACAACCTTATAAATATTGGGATGTTTGTTTCGTAGATGGCGTTTCAAGTTTGAGGCTCTAGTTGGAGCATTAGCATGTTTCCCAATGTAAGCACTAATTTTTGCATTACACTCTTTACCATCCTTTTCTACTTGACAAATAAAAATACTTTCATCCTCATTTAGCTTAAAATATTGAAAGACTGCTGATTTTTTACT
The DNA here is from genome assembly GCA_023014485.1 of Bathynomus jamesi. NCBI lineage: Eukaryota > Metazoa > Arthropoda > Malacostraca > Isopoda > Cirolanidae > Bathynomus > Bathynomus jamesi. The sequence goes on along the minus strand of JAJOZX010013641.1, from coordinate 45,809 downwards.
AGGCCCACGACTCATTACTAATAGGGGCTAATTAAATTAATAATTAATATATTGCTAATTTTTATATGGTACCTAGTATCCTAAGATAGAAATATGAAATTCATTTGCTAAGATTTACCAGAACAATAAATCAAATGTGGAAATGTGAATCTAGAATTAGTTCAGGAAGATATTTATTTAGGGCAGAGTAGTATTCTGGTAAATTGTTGGCATATAGAAATTGAATCAAAGAGTCGGGAGTCGGTCGTTTTTACCGACTCCCGACTCCGACTCCCGATTCCCGACTCTTCAAAAAAGCCCCGACTCCCCACCTCTGGTTTTCATATCCTTAAGAAGCTTTTTCTCAATTGAGATTAAAGCTAAACTTGCAAGCCTTTCACAGCACGTATAATTTGCCAGATATTTCAAGAAAATTAACTATAAGATCTGGACAGCGAAATCTAAATTGCTTCCTTTTTGACGTAGGGAAGGATAAAGTAACGATAAATATATATTCTTTTTCCCTGATCCACGTCTACCTGCCATTAGCGTTTGCATCTTCTGAATATTAGGAGGCGTCTCGCGTAATGAGGTTGCGCAGACTTGACGTGCAATTGGGTCATCTGATCCTAGCCAAGTTGTTATGGCTGCGGGGGCGGTTCCGTTCATCAATAGCTTCCCAGCTACGGCATTTCCCATAAGGGAGTTTATTGCAATAACTTGGTTTGTCTCACCGTCCATAGCTGGGATAGTAAAAGTATTGATTAACCATGAGTAAAACCAATTCGGGTGCTCAGGGATACAGGTGGCAGGGATATGATTCCATCCTCTAATTGTCGCAAATTGACTGACTGGAATTACTCCAATGGGGGGTGCGCCCGTTTGTATATAAACGATTTCCCATTGTCCCAGTGCGTAAATTATCCTGCCATTCCAGACTGTAGCATCTGGATGTAATAGCCAATCGTTATTAGCAGTTTGAGATGAAGGGTGCCCCTGAGGAGCAAGTGGTCCTGATCTTTGGGTGGCACTCCACTCTTTAAAGCTATTATTGGGATTAATTCCCCTTGATGCAGGTCCTGTAGCTGGTGGAACAGGATTAGCCATCCTTAAATAGGTGTTCGTAAATAGGGTGTATATATATGCATCGGGGTAAAGCTGGAATATAGCTCGTGTTGCGGGGTTGTTGTACAACAATGCTTTAAAAGGCGTCTCAAAAGATCTTGGTCTCTGGAGCCCGTTAATCAAGCTGGTCACTTTTCCCTGGGTTTGGGCTAACATTAATGGATTCGGTTCCGTACAAAATCTCAATAAGCCAACCACCCAGTCAGTAAGACCAGAGTTCTCTCCGTTGTTACGTGATACCATTGCATTCAAGGCAGTTATTAACGCCGAATTAAGGTTTGCGTTGATCAACGCCTGCCCCAGATTATGACCATCCAAATTAAAGGTGTTATAAAACATACCTATGGCGATGCATACCGCCCTAAACCCTATCACTCCATTGATGTAATACGAGTCTATATGTTGAGGAGAGAAGGCTGGCTCAGTAAACCCTTCATGTGTCCGCTTTCGCAAACCAATCATGGTAACGGAATTTCCGAGTACGTTTGGGGCTGGTAGAGTTAAATCAGGTATATGTAAAGTTGTTTCTGTCCAATCCACTCCTGCAGTTACCCTCACCACCTCACCACACCACCAAGACCAAACCCGCAACGCCTCTTCGCGGTTGGTAAGGCCAGCGTGTCTGGTATTCACGTCTGGGTCCTGAACAGGTCCGTCTGCTGTTATCAGTCTCGTACCAGTCCTGTACCATAATAATGAGGACACATCCTCAATTAATAGGCTATCCTCACCTAGTATATGGAGCCTGGTCAATTCTCGAAATAACTGTGAGATTATGATGAGATTTAGGTCCAACAAGTAGGAATACAGGAAATCTGATAGATGATGGCTGACTGTTTCACCTGCCACAGTTTCATCAGTCCCGGATTCGAGCCAGGATTCCGGTGGATACTGCTGCGTTGCGTGGGGTCCAGTTACGGGTAACAGTTTGCAGTTACTGCGAATATCAGCCTGACTTCTCACCTTCTCAGATCTAGATCTAGGCAAAAGTACATCAACAACTAGTTCTCCTGCTATATGTACAAGTGACCCGTTCCATGTATATCTCGCCGGCATAGGATTGTTAGCACCAGAAATATCCATCGTATTTAGTATCAATCCCACGTTAAACAGCGGCCATGGGCAGTGGAGGGCTATATAGAGAGCGGCCATGGTTTGGCCATTCTGGTCTTCACCCCAACCAGCGGGAAGAGTGATTACGTTATGTCCTCCTCTAAGAGAATTAGTGCTAGTATGAAATCTAATTATTCCCTTATTGCGATGTCCTGCAGAGCCGCACCAAGGAAAAGAAGGGTTACTTCCTCCGCAATTCTCTCCGCCTAGCGGTGAATTGTTTATGGTAACCGCCCTCATTTGGCCTGGCCCATCAGGGGCTATATGAGCCCACGGAGTTAACGGTTCAAGCTGTAGCTCAAGTGGTGATCTACGCGTTTCTCCCGCTCCTTCTCTGAGTAGAGCGATTCCAGCCCACATGCCAAGTTTAACCACCATCGTGTCATTTGAGAGGTGCTCCGCATGTCCAACCCTGGCTAGGTGAGCAATATCCTGTTTTCGATATCCTGATCCACTTACTACATCAATGCGGTGTGACACGATTGATCCTTCAGCAGACCATTCTTTGGCCTGACGCATCATTTCAGTCTCTTCGGTCGGCTGCCCTCGTTGTACATCGTGTCTCACTGCAATGTGAATTACAGGAGAAGGTTGCCTCGCAGGGGTTTCATGTGCATACATGGCACGCTCGTAGGGATTGACAACTGCTACTCCTCCCCGTTCACGAATAAATTCCGCTGTGAAGTTTAGACTTTCACTATTTTCTTCATTTAGCATAAGTTCATGACCTGCATTAACCCAAGCCGCTTGAACAGGGTCTCCATTCCAGAACCAAGCAACTGGATTTAAACCTGCTTGATGTATACCAACTGGAAAGTTCAAACCATTGTTGGCCCAGCCTCCCACTACTATGCCACCCCATCCTCCAATTGGAGCATTCATCACCTCGGCCCATCTATCAACTCCTGTGGATATAATAACCCGACCCAAACGAGTTCCCGCAACTAAGGGTGCGTGGACAAGACCATCGGAAACCAAGGTGAGCTGGTTTCGAGCCCGCTGGTTAAGCGAAATCTTAACGCCATACATCCTACTCATAGCAGCCACAGGACCGCCAGGCAAAATCGGAACTTGGTTTCCATTAATACCCCAGTTGGCCGGACCTATTATGGATCGAGGATATATTGAGCTCTCTTGTAGTGGCAGTGATTGATTTGCCACACTGAATCCCACTCCTGTCGCGACGGTATAAGATCTTAATAAGCTGGAAACATATTGTACCCCTGTGCGCAATGTATTTCCTAAAGCCCATCCCAAATAGTTGTCACACCAGTAGGTTAACCCCTGCTGCATTCCGGTGGACGGAGCTTCATCAAAAATTTGTTCGGATAATGCAGTTGCTGAGCTTATTTCATTCATAGTTGAATGAAGAGGCCCGGGGTTAGCTTCTACATCCCCATCGCCAGTTAACTGGCGCACCCAGTCCCTCTCTGTGGACTGGGGTATTTTCCCTGTCATTCCTCTTGTAACGTACCAAGATGTCACAAAATAGTACAACGTCTCACATTTTGAGAATTTGTTAAGTACAGCAGCCGCAAGTACCTTTCCGGCCTCGCCAGAGGCTGCTGCATTCTCATAGTCTATAACTTCAGGACGATACTGCCTAATTTTGTCCATTGTAAATTTTAGTAAATTTCTAGTACAAATCATTTCAATGAGATCGGACTCCTTCATTGTACGTATCTTAGCAGTTATTCGCTGCCTGCTTGACATATAGTTGTCAATTCGCTTCTCCAGACTTAACGATTTCTTCTGAATTCGTTTAGCATCAATTTCACGTGGTTTTGCCATCCAGGGTTCCTGCCCAGGTTTTTCAAGAGCACTTCGTGGTCTGACAAGTTGTGTTTCCGCTTTAGAGCGGATTATACCAGTCTCTTGGCCGACACGACGCTTGATCCCTGCTCTTATAGTCAAGAAATCATCGCGACCATCATGTTCATTAGGTCCGTTATCGCAAATTTCCTCTTCAAGAGAAATGAGTGGATCAAAGGAATTAGATACTGGAATAGAATACTCAGGCATAACCCCCTGTGCCCACATTGTTCCCTTAATAGCCAAGTCTGGAGTGTTCATATCATCCAATTCCGGACGTAACAACAGAGATCTAGCTAAATAGCCAATAGGATTAGGGTCCCTACGTATTCTATGCCCAACATAAAAAGTTATTGAGTCTTTACTACCACACAGTCTTCTCTGATCTCCGTCATTTAACTGTGAGAAGTTTCTGTCAGTTGTACTTATATCCCGAGGATCCGGAGCAGTTCCCCACCACTGTGGAGGATAAATTGTTGTTGGACTTGGAAATTGCATATTATATTCAGTTTCACCAGTCCACTCTTCAACTGTGGGGACTTGCGGGAGAATTTGTCCTTCGGGATAGTCATTAGGTACCCGGCTGTTTTGAACATGTCGGTAGCCGGTAATGGTATTTTTTCTGTCATTAAGAGTTGTTGTGTCAGAAAAAAGTTCCGTGTTTTAATGGTTGCCCCGCCTTTTTCAGTCAGTCGCATTCTTTCATGTATTCTTTCCGTTAAGATACGCCTGCCTGAGTGAGGGGTATGCAGAGGTGGCTTCATCTCAGAAACTAAGCTATCAGATGTTAAATCAGGAGATACAGTACCACTTGTGGTTGGACTAATTTCCGGAGTACTAATTAAGTCAGGAAGTGATATATTTAATGGAGTAGGGAGTAACTGCTGATTATAGCAATTAAATTCAATGTGGCTCCCAAAAGGATATTTCCCGCCGGTATGCAAATAGATAACTGTTACATCAGGAATAATCCAACCCCTACGCACATAGGATTCAACATAACCGGACCACTCATCAAATAGCTCCTGTTGGTCCAAATCTTCGCCATGATGATGATGATAATATAGCAAAAATAAAATGATAGTTACAGTAGATAATAAAAAGAGGTTCTTAAGACAATTTGCTCAGAATTTGACAATTGGAATTGAATGATGTTTTTACATCTGTTGTCAGTGGGGTAAAAATAAAGTGATTGATTTAAGTTAGGAAGATGTTTAAAAGAGCAGATTCAATTATTTTGTGGGAGTAGAGATCATAAGATTTGTAGACTAGTGATGCAGAATTTCACTTCACTGGGCAGTTGAATTTACTGTACATATGTATTTGAACAGTGCATTGCTTTCATTGCCACTATAGACTCGGGGACAGGTTTAGTAGGAAATAACATAAGTTCCAGGTGAGTTCTTGGGAGAAGTGGACTTAGTTTTTACTAAAGATCTGCATAATCAGTTGGTTTGGCATGTGACCAGTCTTATGTTGGACAGACTTGAGAATATGCATTCAAGGATTGGCAACATATAAGGGAAACACAGAGTCGAGGATTGGGATGCTAATTTGATTGATATGAGGTGGCTGATTTTATGATCAAGAAGTTCACACAGATGGTCACATGGATGAAGAGGCTTTTGGAAAAAGGAAATGAAGACAGTGTGTTTGATTTGTTGAGAATGGTGAGCAAAATAGTGAATGTAAATTCTAGCATGTGTCACTTTGCAGTACATAGCAAAATGAAAGGATGAGCTTCTTTGGTGAATTTTGACATCAAGGAAAGGGTAGTGTTGAGGAACTTTGCCATTCATCAGTGAAGGAGATTGATGGGGAAAGACTATTAAAGTAAATGAGAGAAGAGTCAAAGTTTTGATTGTATAGCCAAAGAACAAAGATATCATTGTACTGACTCAAAGGGCTGATTTGTGAGGCAGTGTGAGGAGGAGACAAGTCTCAAAAGACTCCATGTACAAGTCGGCAAGAACAGGGAAGATGGTGGTTGGGGGATCCTTGGGCCACACTGAATGTTTGGAGGTAATGATCATTATTGAAAATGAAATAGTCGGAATTTACGCACAGCCAATCATACAGAGGAATGTATCAATCATGATAGGAATGGTTAAGTATTGTTCCAAAATGGCTAACCATCTTGAGGGAAGATACACCATGGGTGTGAGCATAGGCACGTAAATGTTCAGTGAACTCTGAAGAATGTTTTGGGTAGTCCCGTGAGAAGGTTCCGAGGTAAGGTGTCAGAATCTTGGTGAGTCATTCGGGTAAAAGTGAAACAATGAAGCCTGAGGTGGAGATTGTAAGTGTAAATGGAACACTTGGCTTGCGTAGTTTTGAAAGGTCATAAAAGTAGGGTAGAGGCATTGGGATATAAAAACTGATTGAAAAATTTGGTATGTGGGCAACCTGCAGCTAGCTGAATATCACCATCTACAATTCCCTTTTTATTATTATTTTCAATATCACCACCATTATTATTATATTAGTACATATTAATATCATTATCTTTTATATTTTTGTAATCCATGTGTCACTTACAAATTTCTATTTCTGGTCTTAATCTCCTCTGTCACTCCCTTTCCATTCCCCCTCCTCTACCTTTGATCATATATATATTATATATATATATATATATATATATAATATATATATATAAAGTAGCTGGTTAAGTGGTAGTGGTTAAGATGCTGGGCTGGTAATGGGGTGTGGTTTGGATTCCACTTTAACCCTTTATGGACGAGTCCGCAGCATATGTAGTCACTCTTGTTACCAGAACGTATAGGTTTTATTGTTATTGAAAACTAAATATTTTAGTAACTAGTCACTGAAATGATACACATTTTGGGTTCCTTTCCCGACAACTAAATGACATATACTGTATATATAAACACGTAGAAACATTTATAGAAACGAGGCATTGTAGTACAATTTATATTATTATTTCTGGTGGACCTTAAGGTACCATCCGTCGTTAAAGGGTTAAACTGTAGGTCTCAGGTGGAGTGAAAAGTGTGTGTGTGTGTGTAAAATTTGTGTACAATATTTTGACCTGCTTCAGTACCCTCCTCAGTCACACCTGATGAAGTTCTTAGTATAGCCAAACCCTTATGCTCTAATAAATCCATTTATTCATTGTGGCTCTACTTCAAACATTGGATAATTTTCATCATTTAACATAAATAACTTGTTGAAGCAACTAATAGGTTCCTAAAACAATTACAATTTTTTATTGATCTACCGATTAATTTGTATCAGGAAACAGATATCAGTATTGTTTACCAGTATTAAAACACCAATAACTGATAGAATGAAATTTCATATTAATTTTTAACGCATAATTGAAAACACTTCAGACATAATTTAATCCATTTTTTGTAAAAATACATACATTTGAATGACATAAACCCAATTGAACCTACCAAGATATACCAATTTTGGTTGCTTTAATTTCATGTCATAAAATGTCAGGAAAGACGCTTGTTCACCTAAAGTTTCATTTCTAAAGATAAAAAAAAAAAAACAATTTACTTGCTTATGCCATCATATATTTCAAATGATTTTTTAAAAAATTGGGTTTTTTAATGGTGGTGCCATTTCTGTACATTTAAACAGTAACAGACAACTGAAAAACACTTCAATGATGAAAACTATAGTAATACAATTTTTGTCAATAATTTACGTAGTTGATGTGAAATTCATCAGACCAATCATAATCAGTACAAGACTTCCCAGTGATTTCATTCACAAACCAAATTATTCAATGCCAATCACATGATCTACGAAGGAACAGACATATGGTACTCCATATTTATAAATGTCAGACAGACACCATCATTAATTTAATTTCACAAATCATTAAAGTAACACTTAATTCCTATTAATGTGCTGTATCATATATATATATATATATATATATATATATATATATATATATATCAGTGGCGTGCGGTGATTTTTCGTCAAGGGGAAGCAATTCAAGCAAAAACAACAAAGATTATATAAAATAAAAATAAAACTTTAAAATACTCGTATATAATAAAAACAAACACACACAATCATCTACTTTACTTATAGGTTAATTCTATTCTTTCTTTTTTATTAAATATATCTATTATTTCTTCGTAAAAGGCATCGGTTTTCAATTCAGGATGAGGAGTCGGCCAAAAACAACCGACTCCCGACTCCTGAGTCGGTATTTTTAAAAACCGACTCCCGACTCCCGACTCTTTCCTTATCATGCTGATCTACAACCTTATAAATATTGGGATGTTTGTTTCGTAGATGGCGTTTCAAGTTTGAGGCTCTAGTTGGAGCATTAGCATGTTTCCCAATGTAAGCACTAATTTTTGCATTACACTCTTTACCATCCTTTTCTACTTGACAAATAAAAATACTTTCATCCTCATTTAGCTTAAAATATTGAAAGACTGCTGATTTTTTACTAGGCCCACGACTCATTACTAATAGGGGCTAATTAAATTAATAATTAATATATTGCTAATTTTTATATGGTACCTAGTATCCTAAGATAGAAATATGAAATTCATTTGCTAAGATTTACCAGAACAATAAATCAAATGTGGAAATGTGAATCTAGAATTAGTTCAGGAAGATATTTATTTAGGGCAGAGTAGTATTCTGGTAAATTGTTGGCATATAGAAATTGAATCAAAGAGTCGGGAGTCGGTCGTTTTTACCGACTCCCGACTCCGACTCCCGATTCCCGACTCTTCAAAAAACCCCGACTCCCCACCTCTGGTTTTCATATCCTTAAGAAGCTTTTTCTCAATTGAGATTAAAGCTAAACTTGCAAGCCTTTCACAGCACGTATAATTTGCCAGATATTTCAAGAAAATTAACTATAAGATCTGGACAGCGAAATCTAAATTGCTTCCTTTTTGACGTAGGGAAGGATAAAGTAACGATAAATATATATTCTTTTTCCCTGATCCACGTCTACCTGCCATTAGCGTTTGCATCTTCTGAATATTAGGAGGCGTCTCGCGTAATGAGGTTGCGCAGACTTGACGTGCAATTGGGTCATCTGATCCTAGCCAAGTTGTTATGGCTGCGGGGGCGGTTCCGTTCATCAATAGCTTCCCAGCTACGGCATTTCCCATAAGGGAGTTTATTGCAATAACTTGGTTTGTCTCACCGTCCATAGCTGGGATAGTAAAAGTATTGATTAACCATGAGTAAAACCAATTCGGGTGCTCAGGGATACAGGTGGCAGGGATATGATTCCATCCTCTAATTGTCGCAAATTGACTGACTGGAATTACTCCAATGGGGGGTGCGCCCGTTTGTATATAAACGATTTCCCATTGTCCCAGTGCGTAAATTATCCTGCCATTCCAGACTGTAGCATCTGGATGTAATAGCCAATCGTTATTAGCAGTTTGAGATGAAGGGTGCCCCTGAGGAGCAAGTGGTCCTGATCTTTGGGTGGCACTCCACTCTTTAAGCTATTATTGGGATTAATTCCCCTTGATGCAGGTCCTGTAGCTGGTGGAACAGGATTAGCCATCCTTAAATAGGTGTTCGTAAATAGGGTGTATATATATGCATCGGGGTAAAGCTGGAATATAGCTCGTGTTGCGGGGTTGTTGTACAACAATGCTTTAAAAGGCGTCTCAAAAGATCTTGGTCTCTGGAGCCCGTTAATCAAGCTGGTCACTTTTCCCTGGGTTTGGGCTAACATTAATGGATTCGGTTCCGTACAAAATCTCAATAAGCCAACCACCCAGTCAGTAAGACCAGAGTTCTCTCCGTTGTTACGTGATACCATTGCATTCAAGGCAGTTATTAACGCCGAATTAAGGTTTGCGTTGATCAACGCCTGCCCCAGATTATGACCATCCAAATTAAAGGTGTTATAAAACATACCTATGGCGATGCATACCGCCCTAAACCCTATCACTCCATTGATGTAATACGAGTCTATATGTTGAGGAGAGAAGGCTGGCTCAGTAAACCCTTCATGTGTCCGCTTTCGCAAACCAATCATGGTAACGGAATTTCCGAGTACGTTTGGGGCTGGTAGAGTTAAATCAGGTATATGTAAAGTTGTTTCTGTCCAATCCACTCCTGCAGTTACCCTCACCACCTCACCACACCACCAAGACCAAACCCGCAACGCCTCTTCGCGGTTGGTAAGGCCAGCGTGTCTGGTATTCACGTCTGGGTCCTGAACAGGTCCGTCTGCTGTTATCAGTCTCGTACCAGTCCTGTACCATAATAATGAGGACACATCCTCAATTAATAGGCTATCCTCACCTAGTATATGGAGCCTGGTCAATTCTCGAAATAACTGTGAGATTATGATGAGATTTAGGTCCAACAAGTAGGAATACAGGAAATCTGATAGATGATGGCTGACTGTTTCACCTGCCACAGTTTCATCAGTCCCGGATTCGAGCCAGGATTCCGGTGGATACTGCTGCGTTGCGTGGGGTCCAGTTACGGGTAACAGTTTGCAGTTACTGCGAATATCAGCCTGACTTCTCACCTTCTCAGATCTAGATCTAGGCAAAAGTACATCAACAACTAGTTCTCCTGCTATATGTACAAGTGACCCGTTCCATGTATATCTCGCCGGCATAGGATTGTTAGCACCAGAAATATCCATCGTATTTAGTATCAATCCCACGTTAAACAGCGGCCATGGGCAGTGGAGGGCTATATAGAGAGCGGCCATGGTTTGGCCATTCTGGTCTTCACCCCAACCAGCGGGAAGAGTGATTACGTTATGTCCTCCTCTAAGAGAATTAGTGCTAGTATGAAATCTAATTATTCCCTTATTGCGATGTCCTGCAGAGCCGCACCAAGGAAAAGAAGGGTTACTTCCTCCGCAATTCTCTCCGCCTAGCGGTGAATTGTTTATGGTAACCGCCCTCATTTGGCCTGGCCCATCAGGGGCTATATGAGCCCACGGAGTTAACGGTTCAAGCTGTAGCTCAAGTGGTGATCTACGCGTTTCTCCCGCTCCTTCTCTGAGTAGAGCGATTCCAGCCCACATGCCAAGTTTAACCACCATCGTGTCATTTGAGAGGTGCTCCGCATGTCCAACCCTGGCTAGTGAGCATATCCTGTTTTCGATATCCTGATCCACTTACTACATCAATGCGGTGTGACACGATTGATCCTTCAGCAGACCATTCTTTGGCCTGACGCATCATTTCAGTCTCTTCGGTCGGCTGCCCTCGTTGTACATCGTGTCTCACTGCAATGTGAATTACAGGAGAAGGTTGCCTCGCAGGGGTTTCATGTGCATACATGGCACGCTCGTAGGGATTGACAACTGCTACTCCTCCCCGTTCACGAATAAATTCCGCTGTGAAGTTTTAGACTTTCACTATTTTCTTCATTTAGCATAAGTTCATGACCTGCATTAACCCAAGCCGCTTGAACAGGGTCTCCATTCCAGAACCAAGCAACTGGATTTAAACCTGCTTGATGTATACCAACTGGAAAGTTCAAACCATTGTTGGCCCAGCCTCCCACTACTATGCCACCCCATCCTCCAATTGGAGCATTCATCACCTCGGCCCATCTATCAACTCCTGTGGATATAATAACCCGACCCAAACGAGTTCCCGCAACTAAGGGTGCGTGGACAAGACCATCGGAAACCAAGGTGAGCTGGTTTCGAGCCCGCTGGTTAAGCGAAATCTTAACGCCATACATCCTACTCATAGCAGCCACAGGACCGCCAGGCAAAATCGGAACTTGGTGTTCCATTATACCCCTAGTTGGCCGGACCTATTATGGATCGAGGATATATTGAGCTCTCTTGTAGTGGCAGTGATTGATTTGCCACACTGAATCCCACTCCTGTCGCGACGGTATAAGATCTTAATAAGCTGGAAACATATTGTACCCCTGTGCGCAATGTATTTCCTAAGCCCATCCCAAATAGTTGTCACACCAGTAGGTTAACCCCTGCTGCATTCCGGTGGACGGAGCTTCATCAAAAATTTGTTCGGATAATGCAGTTGCTGAGCTTATTTCATTCATAGTTGAATGAAGAGGCCGGGGTTAGCTTCTACATCCCCATCGCCAGTTAACTGGCGCACCCAGTCCCTCTCTGTGGACTGGGGTATTTTCCCTGTCATTCCTCTTGTAACGTCCAGAGATGTCACAAATAGTACAACGTCTCACATTTTGAGAATTTGTTAAGTACAGCAGCCGCAAGTACCTTTCGGCCTCGCAGAGGCTGCTGCATTCTCATAGTCTATAACTTCAGGACGATACTGCCTAATTTTGTCCATTGTAAATTTTAGTAAATTTCTAGTACAAATCATTTCAATGAGATCGGACTCCTTCATTGTACGTATCTTAGCAGTTATTTCGCTGCCTGCTTGACATATAGTTGTCAATTCGCTTCTCCAGACTTAACGATTTCTTCTGAATTCGTTTAGCATCAATTTCACGTGGTTTTGCCATCCAGGGTTCCTGCCCAGGTTTTCAAGAGCACTTCGTGGTCTGACAAGTGTGTTTCCGCTTTAGAGCGGATTATACCAGTCTCTTGGCCGACACGACGCTTGATCCCTGCTCTTATAGTCAAGAAATCATCGCGACCATCATGTTCATTAGGTCCGTTATCGCAAATTTCCTCTTCAAGAGAAATGAGTGGATCAAAGAATTAGATACTGGAATAGAATACTCAGGCATAACCCCCTGTGCCCACATTGTTCCCTTAATAGCCAAGTCTGGAGTGTTCATATCATCCAATTCCGGACGTAACAACAGAGATCTAGCTAAATAGCCAATAGGATTAGGGTCCCTACGTATTCTATGCCCAACATAAAAAGTTATTGAGTCTTTACTACCACACAGTCTTCTCTGATCTCCGTCATTTAACTGTGAGAAGTTTCTGTCAGTTGTACTTATATCCCGAGGATCCGGAGCAGTTTCCCCACCACTGTGGAGGATAATTGTTGTTGGACTTGGAAATTGCATATTATATTCAGTTTCACAGTCCACTCTTCAACTGTGGGGACTTGCGGAGAATTTGTCCTTCGGGATAGTCATTAGGTACCCGGCTGTTTTGAACATGTCGGTAGCCGTAATGGTATTTTTTCTGTCATTAAGAGTTGTTGTGTCAGAAAAAAGTTTCCGTGTTTTAATGGTTGCCCCGCCTTTTTCAGTCAGTCGCATTCTTTCATGTATTCTTTCCGTTAAGATACGCCTGCCTGAGTGAGGGGTATGCAGAGGTGGCTTCATCTCAGAAACTAAGCTATCAGATGTTAAATCAGGAGATACAGTACCACTTGTGGTTGGACTAATTTCCGGAGTACTAATTAAGTCAGGAAGTGATATATTTAATGAGTAGGGAGTAACTGCTGATTATAGCAATTAAATTCAATGTGGCTCCCAAAAGGATATTTCCCGCCGGTATGCAAATAGATAACTGTTACATCAGGAATAATCCAACCCCTACGCACATAGGATTCAACATAACCGGACCACTCATCAAATAGCTCCTGTTGGTCCAAATCTTCGCCATGATGATGATGATAATATAGCAAAAATAAAATGATAGTTACAGTAGATAATAAAAAGAGGTTCTTAAGACAATTTGCTCAGAATTTGACAATTGGAATTGAATGATGTTTTTACATCTGTTGTCAGTGGGGTAAAAATAAAGTGATTGATTTAAGTTAGAAGATGTTTAAAAGAGCAGATTCAATTATTTTTGTGGGAGTAGAGATCATAAGATTGTAGACTAGTGATGCAGAATTTCACTTCACTGGGCAGGTTGAATTTACTGTACATATGTATTTGAACAGTGCATTGCTTTCATTGCCACTATAGACTCGGGGACAGGTTTAGTAGGAAATAACATAAGTCCAGGTGAGTTTCTTGGGAGAAGTGGACTTAGTTTTTACTAAAGATCTGCATAATCAGTTGGTTTGGCATGTGACCAGTCTTATGTTGGACAGACTTGAGAATATGCATTCAAGGATTGGCAACATATAAGGGAAACACAGAGTCGAGGATTGGGATGCTAATTTGATTGATATGAGTGGCTGATTTTATGATCAAGAAGTTCACACAGATGGTCACATGGATGAAGAGGCTTTTGGAAAAAGGAAATGAAGACATGTGTTTGATTTGTTGAGAATGGTGAGCAAAATAGTGATGTAAATTCTAGCATGTGTCACTTTGCAGTACATAGCAAAATGAAAGGATGAGCTTCTTTGGTGAATTTTGACATCAAGGAAAGGGTAGTGTTGAGGAACTTTGCCATTCATCAGTGAAGGAGATTGATGGGGAAAGACTATTAAAGTAAATGAGAGAAGAGTCAAAGTTTTGATTGTATAGCCAAAGAACAAAGATATCATTGTACTGACTCAAAGGGCTGATTTGTGAGGCAGTGTGAGGAGGAGACAAGTCTCAAAAGACTCCATGTACAAGTCGGCAAGAACAGGGAAGATGGTGGTTGGGGGATCCTTGGGCCACACTGAATGTTTGGAGGTAATGATCATTATTGAAAATGAAATAGTCGGAATTTACGCACAGCCAATCATACAGAGGAATGTATCAATCATGATAGGAATGGTTAAGTATTGTTCCAAAATGGCTAACCATCTTGAGGGAAGATACACCATGGGTGTGAGCATAGGCACGTAAATGTTCAGTGAACTCTGAAGAATGTTTTGGGTAGTCCCGTGAGAAGGTTCCGAGGTAAGGTGTCAGAATCTTGGTGAGTCATTCGGGTAAAAGTGAAACAATGAAGCCTGAGGTGGAGATTGTAAGTGTAAATGGAACACTTGGCTTGCGTAGTTTTGAAAGGTCATAAAAGTAGGGTAGAGGCATTGGGATATAAAAACTGATTGAAAAATTTGGTATGTGGGCAACCTGCAGCTAGCTGAATATCACCATCTACAATTCCTTTTTATTATTATTTTCAATATCACCACCATTATTATTATATTAGTACATATTAATATCATTATCTTTTATATTTTTGTAATCCATGTGTCACTTACAAATTTCTATTTCTGGTCTTAATCTCCTCTGTCACTCCCTTTCCATTCCCCCTCCTCTACCTTTGATCATTATATATATATATATATATATATATATATATATATATATATATATATATAATGTAGCTGGTTAAGTGGTAGTGGTTAAGATGCTGGGCTGGTAATGGGGTGTGGTTTGGATTCCACTTTAACCCTTTATGGACGAGTCCGCAGCATATGTAGTCACTCTTGTTACCAGAACGTATAGGTTTTTGTTATTGAAAACTAAATATTTTAGTAACTAGTCACTGAAATGATACACATTTTGGGTTCCTTTCCCGACAACTAAATGACATATACTGTATATATAAACACGTAGAAACATTTATAGAAACGAGGCATTGTAGTACAATTTATATTATTATTTCTGGTGGACCTTAAGGTACCATCCGTCGTTAAAGGGTTAAACTGTAGGTCTCAGGTGGAGTGAAAAGTGTGTGTGTGTGTGGTAAAATTTGTGTACAATATTTTGACCTGCTTCAGTACCCTCCTCAGTCACACCTGATGAAGTTCTTAGTATAGCCAAACCCTTATGCTCTAATAAATCCATTTATTCATTGTGCTCTACTTCAAACATTGGATAATTTTCATCATTTAACATAAATAACTTGTTGAAGCAACTAATAGGTTCCTAAAACAATTACAATTTTTTATTGATCTACCGATTAATTTGTATCAGGAAACAGATATCAGTATTGTTACCAGTATTAAAACACCAATAACTGATAGAATGAAATTTCATATTAATTTTTAACGCATAATTGAAAACACTTCAGACATAATTTAATCCATTTTTTGTAAAAATACATACATTTGAATGACATAAACCCAATTGAACCTACCAAGATATACCAATTTTGGTTGCTTTAATTTCATGTCATAAAATGTCAGGAAGACGCTTGTTCACCTAAAGTTTCATTTTCTAAAGATAAAAAAAAAAAAACAATTTACTTGCTTATGCCATCATATATTTCAAATGATTTTTTAAAAAATTGGGTTTTTTAATGGTGGTGCCATTTCTGTACATTTAAACAGTAACAGACACTGAAACACTTCTGATGAAAACTAAGAATACATTTTGTCAATACGTATTGATGTGAAATTCATCAGACCAATCATAATCAGTACAAGACTTCCCAGTGATTTCATTCACAAACCAAATTATTCAATGCCAATCACATGATCTACGAAGGAACAGACATATGGTACTCCATATTTATAAATGTCAGACAGACACCATCATTAATTTAATTTCACAAATCATTAAAGTAACACTTAATTCCTATTAATGTGCTGTATCATATATATATATATATATATATATATATATATATATATATATATATATCAGTGGCGTGCGGTGATTTTTCGTCAAGGGGAAGCAATTCAAGCAAAAACAACAAAGATTATATAAAATAAAAATAAAACTTTAAAATACTCGTATATAATAAAAACAAAACACACACAATCATCTACTTTACTTATAGGTTAATTCTATTCTTTCTTTTTTATTAAATATATCTATTATTTCTTCGTAAAAGGCATCGGTTTTCAATTCAGGGATGAGGAGTCGGCCAAAAACAACCGACTCCCGACTCCTGAGTCGGTATTTTTAAAAACCGACTCCCGACTCCCGACTCTTTCCTTATCATGCTGATCTACAACCTTATAAATATTGGGATGTTTGTTTCGTAGATGGCGTTTCAAGTTTGAGGCTCTAGTTGGAGCATTAGCATGTTTCCCAATGTAAGCACTAATTTTTGCATTACACTCTTTACCATCCTTTTCTACTTGACAAATAAAAATACTTTCATCCTCATTTAGCTTAAAATATTGAAAGACTGCTGATTTTTTACTAGGCCCACGACTCATTACTAATAGGGGCTAATTAAATTAATAATTAATATATTGCTAATTTTTATATGGTACCTAGTATCCTAAGATAGAAATATGAAATTCATTTGCTAAGATTTACCAGAACAATAAATCAAATGTGGAAATGTGAATCTAGAATTAGTTCAGGAAGATATTTATTTAGGGCAGAGTAGTATTCTGGTAAATTGTTGGCATATAGAAATTGAATC
The DNA here is from genome assembly GCA_023014485.1 of Bathynomus jamesi. Taxonomy (NCBI): domain Eukaryota; kingdom Metazoa; phylum Arthropoda; class Malacostraca; order Isopoda; family Cirolanidae; genus Bathynomus; species Bathynomus jamesi. The sequence goes on along the minus strand of JAJOZX010013641.1, from coordinate 28,663 downwards.
AAAGAGTCGGGAGTCGGTCGTTTTTACCGACTCCCGACTCCGACTCCCGATTCCCGACTCTTCAAAAAAGCCCCGACTCCCCACCTCTGGTTTTCATATCCTTAAGAAGCTTTTTCTCAATTGAGATTAAAGCTAAACTTGCAAGCCTTTCACAGCACGTATAATTTGCCAGATATTTCAAGAAAATTAACTATAAGATCTGGACAGCGAAATCTAAATTGCTTCCTTTTTGACGTAGGGAAGGATAAAGTAACGATAAATATATATTCTTTTTCCCTGATCCACGTCTACCTGCCATTAGCGTTTGCATCTTCTGAATATTAGGAGGCGTCTCGCGTAATGAGGTTGCGCAGACTTGACGTGCAATTGGGTCATCTGATCCTAGCCAAGTTGTTATGGCTGCGGGGGCGGTTCCGTTCATCAATAGCTTCCCAGCTACGGCATTTCCCATAAGGGAGTTTATTGCAATAACTTGGTTTGTCTCACCGTCCATAGCTGGGATAGTAAAAGTATTGATTAACCATGAGTAAAACCAATTCGGGTGCTCAGGGATACAGGTGGCAGGGATATGATTCCATCCTCTAATTGTCGCAAATTGACTGACTGGAATTACTCCAATGGGGGGTGCGCCCGTTTGTATATAAACGATTTCCCATTGTCCCAGTGCGTAAATTATCCTGCCATTCCAGACTGTAGCATCTGGATGTAATAGCCAATCGTTATTAGCAGTTTGAGATGAAGGGTGCCCCTGAGGAGCAAGTGGTCCTGATCTTTGGGTGGCACTCCACTCTTTAAAGCTATTATTGGGATTAATTCCCCTTGATGCAGGTCCTGTAGCTGGTGGAACAGGATTAGCCATCCTTAAATAGGTGTTCGTAAATAGGGTGTATATATATGCATCGGGGTAAAGCTGGAATATAGCTCGTGTTGCGGGGTTGTTGTACAACAATGCTTTAAAAGGCGTCTCAAAAGATCTTGGTCTCTGGAGCCCGTTAATCAAGCTGGTCACTTTTCCCTGGGTTTGGGCTAACATTAATGGATTCGGTTCCGTACAAAATCTCAATAAGCCAACCACCCAGTCAGTAAGACCAGAGTTCTCTCCGTTGTTACGTGATACCATTGCATTCAAGGCAGTTATTAACGCCGAATTAAGGTTTGCGTTGATCAACGCCTGCCCAGATTATGACCATCCAAATTAAAGGTGTTATAAAACATACCTATGGCGATGCATACCGCCCTAAACCCTATCACTCCATTGATGTAATACGAGTCTATATGTTGAGGAGAGAAGGCTGGCTCAGTAAACCCTTCATGTGTCCGCTTTCGCAAACCAATCATGGTAACGGAATTTCCGAGTACGTTTGGGGCTGGTAGAGTTAAATCAGGTATATGTAAAGTTGTTTCTGTCCAATCCACTCCTGCAGTTACCCTCACCACCTCACCACACCACCAAGACCAAACCCGCAACGCCTCTTCGCGGTTGGTAAGGCCAGCGTGTCTGGTATTCACGTCTGGGTCCTGAACAGGTCCGTCTGCTGTTATCAGTCTCGTACCAGTCCTGTACCATAATAATGAGGACACATCCTCAATTAATAGGCTATCCTCACCTAGTATATGGAGCCTGGTCAATTCTCGAAATAACTGTGAGATTATGATGAGATTTAGGTCCAACAAGTAGGAATACAGGAAATCTGATAGATGATGGCTGACTGTTTCACCTGCCACAGTTTCATCAGTCCCGGATTCGAGCCAGGATTCCGGTGGATACTGCTGCGTTGCGTGGGGTCCAGTTACGGGTAACAGTTTGCAGTTACTGCGAATATCAGCCTGACTTCTCACCTTCTCAGATCTAGATCTAGGCAAAAGTACATCAACAACTAGTTCTCCTGCTATATGTACAAGTGACCCGTTCCATGTATATCTCGCCGGCATAGGATTGTTAGCACCAGAAATATCCATCGTATTTAGTATCAATCCCACGTTAAACAGCGGCCATGGGCAGTGGAGGGCTATATAGAGAGCGGCCATGGTTTGGCCATTCTGGTCTTCACCCCAACCAGCGGGAAGAGTGATTACGTTATGTCCTCCTCTAAGAGAATTAGTGCTAGTATGAAATCTAATTATTCCCTTATTGCGATGTCCTGCAGAGCCGCACCAAGGAAAAGAAGGGTTACTTCCTCCGCAATTCTCTCCGCCTAGCGGTGAATTGTTTATGGTAACCGCCCTCATTTGGCCTGGCCCATCAGGGGCTATATGAGCCCACGGAGTTAACGGTTCAAGCTGTAGCTCAAGTGGTGATCTACGCGTTTCTCCCGCTCCTTCTCTGAGTAGAGCGATTCCAGCCCACATGCCAAGTTTAACCACCATCGTGTCATTTGAGAGGTGCTCCGCATGTCCAACCCTGGCTAGGTGAGCAATATCCTGTTTTCGATATCCTGATCCACTTACTACATCAATGCGGTGTGACACGATTGATCCTTCAGCAGACCATTCTTTGGCCTGACGCATCATTTCAGTCTCTTCGGTCGGCTGCCCTCGTTGTACATCGTGTCTCACTGCAATGTGAATTACAGGAGAAGGTTGCCTCGCAGGGGTTTCATGTGCATACATGGCACGCTCGTAGGGATTGACAACTGCTACTCCTCCCCGTTCACGAATAAATTCCGCTGTGAAGTTTAGACTTTCACTATTTTCTTCATTTAGCATAAGTTCATGACCTGCATTAACCCAAGCCGCTTGAACAGGGTCTCCATTCCAGAACCAAGCAACTGGATTTAAACCTGCTTGATGTATACCAACTGGAAAGTTCAAACCATTGTTGGCCCAGCCTCCCACTACTATGCCACCCCATCCTCCAATTGGAGCATTCATCACCTCGGCCCATCTATCAACTCCTGTGGATATAATAACCCGACCCAAACGAGTTCCCGCAACTAAGGGTGCGTGGACAAGACCATCGGAAACCAAGGTGAGCTGGTTTCGAGCCCGCTGGTTAAGCGAAATCTTAACGCCATACATCCTACTCATAGCAGCCACAGGACCGCCAGGCAAAATCGGAACTTGGTTTCCATTAATACCCCAGTTGGCCGGACCTATTATGGATCGAGGATATATTGAGCTCTCTTGTAGTGGCAGTGATTGATTTGCCACACTGAATCCCACTCCTGTCGCGACGGTATAAGATCTTAATAAGCTGGAAACATATTGTACCCCTGTGCGCAATGTATTTCCTAAAGCCCATCCCAAATAGTTGTCACACCAGTAGGTTAACCCCTGCTGCATTCCGGTGGACGGAGCTTCATCAAAAATTTGTTCGGATAATGCAGTTGCTGAGCTTATTTCATTCATAGTTGAATGAAGAGGCCCGGGGTTAGCTTCTACATCCCCATCGCCAGTTAACTGGCGCACCCAGTCCCTCTCTGTGGACTGGGGTATTTTCCCTGTCATTCCTCTTGTAACGTACCAAGATGTCACAAAATAGTACAACGTCTCACATTTTGAGAATTTGTTAAGTACAGCAGCCGCAAGTACCTTTCCGGCCTCGCCAGAGGCTGCTGCATTCTCATAGTCTATAACTTCAGGACGATACTGCCTAATTTTGTCCATTGTAAATTTTAGTAAATTTCTAGTACAAATCATTTCAATGAGATCGGACTCCTTCATTGTACGTATCTTAGCAGTTATTCGCTGCCTGCTTGACATATAGTTGTCAATTCGCTTCTCCAGACTTAACGATTTCTTCTGAATTCGTTTAGCATCAATTTCACGTGGTTTTGCCATCCAGGGTTCCTGCCCAGGTTTTTCAAGAGCACTTCGTGGTCTGACAAGTTGTGTTTCCGCTTTAGAGCGGATTATACCAGTCTCTTGGCCGACACGACGCTTGATCCCTGCTCTTATAGTCAAGAAATCATCGCGACCATCATGTTCATTAGGTCCGTTATCGCAAATTTCCTCTTCAAGAGAAATGAGTGGATCAAAGGAATTAGATACTGGAATAGAATACTCAGGCATAACCCCCTGTGCCCACATTGTTCCCTTAATAGCCAAGTCTGGAGTGTTCATATCATCCAATTCCGGACGTAACAACAGAGATCTAGCTAAATAGCCAATAGGATTAGGGTCCCTACGTATTCTATGCCCAACATAAAAAGTTATTGAGTCTTTACTACCACACAGTCTTCTCTGATCTCCGTCATTTAACTGTGAGAAGTTTCTGTCAGTTGTACTTATATCCCGAGGATCCGGAGCAGTTCCCCACCACTGTGGAGGATAAATTGTTGTTGGACTTGGAAATTGCATATTATATTCAGTTTCACCAGTCCACTCTTCAACTGTGGGGACTTGCGGGAGAATTTGTCCTTCGGGATAGTCATTAGGTACCCGGCTGTTTTGAACATGTCGGTAGCCGGTAATGGTATTTTTTCTGTCATTAAGAGTTGTTGTGTCAGAAAAAAGTTTCCGTGTTTTAATGGTTGCCCCGCCTTTTTCAGTCAGTCGCATTCTTTCATGTATTCTTTCCGTTAAGATACGCCTGCCTGAGTGAGGGGTATGCAGAGGTGGCTTCATCTCAGAAACTAAGCTATCAGATGTTAAATCAGGAGATACAGTACCACTTGTGGTTGGACTAATTTCCGGAGTACTAATTAAGTCAGGAAGTGATATATTTAATGGAGTAGGGAGTAACTGCTGATTATAGCAATTAAATTCAATGTGGCTCCCAAAAGGATATTTCCCGCCGGTATGCAAATAGATAACTGTTACATCAGGAATAATCCAACCCCTACGCACATAGGATTCAACATAACCGGACCACTCATCAAATAGCTCCTGTTGGTCCAAATCTTCGCCATGATGATGATGATAATATAGCAAAAATAAAATGATAGTTACAGTAGATAATAAAAAGAGGTTCTTAAGACAATTTGCTCAGAATTTGACAATTGGAATTGAATGATGTTTTTACATCTGTTGTCAGTGGGGTAAAAATAAAGTGATTGATTTAAGTTAGGAAGATGTTTAAAAGAGCAGATTCAATTATTTTGTGGGAGTAGAGATCATAAGATTTGTAGACTAGTGATGCAGAATTTCACTTCACTGGGCAGTTGAATTTACTGTACATATGTATTTGAACAGTGCATTGCTTTCATTGCCACTATAGACTCGGGGACAGGTTTAGTAGGAAATAACATAAGTTCCAGGTGAGTTCTTGGGAGAAGTGGACTTAGTTTTTACTAAAGATCTGCATAATCAGTTGGTTTGGCATGTGACCAGTCTTATGTTGGACAGACTTGAGAATATGCATTCAAGGATTGGCAACATATAAGGGAAACACAGAGTCGAGGATTGGGATGCTAATTTGATTGATATGAGGTGGCTGATTTTATGATCAAGAAGTTCACACAGATGGTCACATGGATGAAGAGGCTTTTGGAAAAAGGAAATGAAGACAGTGTGTTTGATTTGTTGAGAATGGTGAGCAAAATAGTGAATGTAAATTCTAGCATGTGTCACTTTGCAGTACATAGCAAAATGAAAGGATGAGCTTCTTTGGTGAATTTTGACATCAAGGAAAGGGTAGTGTTGAGGAACTTTGCCATTCATCAGTGAAGGAGATTGATGGGGAAAGACTATTAAAGTAAATGAGAGAAGAGTCAAAGTTTTGATTGTATAGCCAAAGAACAAAGATATCATTGTACTGACTCAAAGGGCTGATTTGTGAGGCAGTGTGAGGAGGAGACAAGTCTCAAAAGACTCCATGTACAAGTCGGCAAGAACAGGGAAGATGGTGGTTGGGGGATCCTTGGGCCACACTGAATGTTTGGAGGTAATGATCATTATTGAAAATGAAATAGTCGGAATTTACGCACAGCCAATCATACAGAGGAATGTATCAATCATGATAGGAATGGTTAAGTATTGTTCCAAAATGGCTAACCATCTTGAGGGAAGATACACCATGGGTGTGAGCATAGGCACGTAAATGTTCAGTGAACTCTGAAGAATGTTTTGGGTAGTCCCGTGAGAAGGTTCCGAGGTAAGGTGTCAGAATCTTGGTGAGTCATTCGGGTAAAAGTGAAACAATGAAGCCTGAGGTGGAGATTGTAAGTGTAAATGGAACACTTGGCTTGCGTAGTTTTGAAAGGTCATAAAAGTAGGGTAGAGGCATTGGGATATAAAAACTGATTGAAAAATTTGGTATGTGGGCAACCTGCAGCTAGCTGAATATCACCATCTACAATTCCCTTTTTATTATTATTTTCAATATCACCACCATTATTATTATATTAGTACATATTAATATCATTATCTTTTATATTTTTGTAATCCATGTGTCACTTACAAATTTCTATTTCTGGTCTTAATCTCCTCTGTCACTCCCTTTCCATTCCCCCTCCTCTACCTTTGATCATATATATATATATATATATATATATATATATATATATATATATATATATATATATATATATAAAGTAGCTGGTTAAGTGGTAGTGGTTAAGATGCTGGGCTGGTAATGGGGTGTGGTTTGGATTCCACTTTAACCCTTTATGGACGAGTCCGCAGCATATGTAGTCACTCTTGTTACCAGAACGTATAGGTTTTATTGTTATTGAAAACTAAATATTTTAGTAACTAGTCACTGAAATGATACACATTTTGGGTTCCTTTCCCGACAACTAAATGACATATACTGTATATATAAACACGTAGAAACATTTATAGAAACGAGGCATTGTAGTACAATTTATATTATTATTTCTGGTGGACCTTAAGGTACCATCCGTCGTTAAAGGGTTAAACTGTAGGTCTCAGGTGGAGTGAAAAGTGTGTGTGTGTGTAAAATTTGTGTACAATATTTTGACCTGCTTCAGTACCCTCCTCAGTCACACCTGATGAAGTTCTTAGTATAGCCAAACCCTTATGCTCTAATAAATCCATTTATTCATTGTGGCTCTACTTCAAACATTGGATAATTTTCATCATTTAACATAAATAACTTGTTGAAGCAACTAATAGGTTCCTAAAACAATTACAATTTTTTATTGATCTACCGATTAATTTGTATCAGGAAACAGATATCAGTATTGTTTACCAGTATTAAAACACCAATAACTGATAGAATGAAATTTCATATTAATTTTTAACGCATAATTGAAAACACTTCAGACATAATTTAATCCATTTTTTGTAAAAATACATACATTTGAATGACATAAACCCAATTGAACCTACCAAGATATACCAATTTTGGTTGCTTTAATTTCATGTCATAAAATGTCAGGAAAGACGCTTGTTCACCTAAAGTTTCATTTCTAAAGATAAAAAAAAAAAAACAATTTACTTGCTTATGCCATCATATATTTCAAATGATTTTTTAAAAAATTGGGTTTTTTAATGGTGGTGCCATTTCTGTACATTTAAACAGTAACAGACAACTGAAAAACACTTCAATGATGAAAACTATAGTAATACAATTTTTGTCAATAATTTACGTAGTTGATGTGAAATTCATCAGACCAATCATAATCAGTACAAGACTTCCCAGTGATTTCATTCACAAACCAAATTATTCAATGCCAATCACATGATCTACGAAGGAACAGACATATGGTACTCCATATTTATAAATGTCAGACAGACACCATCATTAATTTAATTTCACAAATCATTAAAGTAACACTTAATTCCTATTAATGTGCTGTATCATATATATATATATATATATATATATATATATATATATATATCAGTGGCGTGCGGTGATTTTTCGTCAAGGGGAAGCAATTCAAGCAAAAACAACAAAGATTATATAAAATAAAAATAAAACTTTAAAATACTCGTATATAATAAAAACAAAACACACACAATCATCTACTTTACTTATAGGTTAATTCTATTCTTTCTTTTTTATTAAATATATCTATTATTTCTTCGTAAAAGGCATCGGTTTTCAATTCAGGGATGAGGAGTCGGCCAAAAACAACCGACTCCCGACTCCTGAGTCGGTATTTTTAAAAACCGACTCCCGACTCCCGACTCTTTCCTTATCATGCTGATCTACAACCTTATAAATATTGGGATGTTTGTTTCGTAGATGGCGTTTCAAGTTTGAGGCTCTAGTTGGAGCATTAGCATGTTTCCCAATGTAAGCACTAATTTTTGCATTACACTCTTTACCATCCTTTTCTACTTGACAAATAAAAATACTTTCATCCTCATTTAGCTTAAAATATTGAAAGACTGCTGATTTTTTACTAGGCCCACGACTCATTACTAATAGGGGCTAATTAAATTAATAATTAATATATTGCTAATTTTTATATGGTACCTAGTATCCTAAGATAGAAATATGAAATTCATTTGCTAAGATTTACCAGAACAATAAATCAAATGTGGAAATGTGAATCTAGAATTAGTTCAGGAAGATATTTATTTAGGGCAGAGTAGTATTCTGGTAAATTGTTGGCATATAGAAATTGAATCAAAGAGTCGGGAGTCGGTCGTTTTTACCGACTCCCGACTCCGACTCCCGATTCCCGACTCTTCAAAAAAGCCCCGACTCCCCACCTCTGGTTTTCATATCCTTAAGAAGCTTTTTCTCAATTGAGATTAAAGCTAAACTTGCAAGCCTTTCACAGCACGTATAATTTGCCAGATATTTCAAGAAAATTAACTATAAGATCTGGACAGCGAAATCTAAATTGCTTCCTTTTTGACGTAGGGAAGGATAAAGTAACGATAAATATATATTCTTTTTCCCTGATCCACGTCTACCTGCCATTAGCGTTTGCATCTTCTGAATATTAGGAGGCGTCTCGCGTAATGAGGTTGCGCAGACTTGACGTGCAATTGGGTCATCTGATCCTAGCCAAGTTGTTATGGCTGCGGGGGCGGTTCCGTTCATCAATAGCTTCCCAGCTACGGCATTTCCCATAAGGGAGTTTATTGCAATAACTTGGTTTGTCTCACCGTCCATAGCTGGGATAGTAAAAGTATTGATTAACCATGAGTAAAACCAATTCGGGTGCTCAGGGATACAGGTGGCAGGGATATGATTCCATCCTCTAATTGTCGCAAATTGACTGACTGGAATTACTCCAATGGGGGGTGCGCCCGTTTGTATATAAACGATTTCCCATTGTCCCAGTGCGTAAATTATCCTGCCATTCCAGACTGTAGCATCTGGATGTAATAGCCAATCGTTATTAGCAGTTTGAGATGAAGGGTGCCCCTGAGGAGCAAGTGGTCCTGATCTTTGGGTGGCACTCCACTCTTTAAAGCTATTATTGGGATTAATTCCCCTTGATGCAGGTCCTGTAGCTGGTGGAACAGGATTAGCCATCCTTAAATAGGTGTTCGTAAATAGGGTGTATATATATGCATCGGGGTAAAGCTGGAATATAGCTCGTGTTGCGGGGTTGTTGTACAACAATGCTTTAAAAGGCGTCTCAAAAGATCTTGGTCTCTGGAGCCCGTTAATCAAGCTGGTCACTTTTCCCTGGGTTTGGGCTAACATTAATGGATTCGGTTCCGTACAAAATCTCAATAAGCCAACCACCCAGTCAGTAAGACCAGAGTTCTCTCCGTTGTTACGTGATACCATTGCATTCAAGGCAGTTATTAACGCCGAATTAAGGTTTGCGTTGATCAACGCCTGCCCCAGATTATGACCATCCAAATTAAAGGTGTTATAAAACATACCTATGGCGATGCATACCGCCCTAAACCCTATCACTCCATTGATGTAATACGAGTCTATATGTTGAGGAGAGAAGGCTGGCTCAGTAAACCCTTCATGTGTCCGCTTTCGCAAACCAATCATGGTAACGGAATTTCCGAGTACGTTTGGGGCTGGTAGAGTTAAATCAGGTATATGTAAAGTTGTTTCTGTCCAATCCACTCCTGCAGTTACCCTCACCACCTCACCACACCACCAAGACCAAACCCGCAACGCCTCTTCGCGGTTGGTAAGGCCAGCGTGTCTGGTATTCACGTCTGGGTCCTGAACAGGTCCGTCTGCTGTTATCAGTCTCGTACCAGTCCTGTACCATAATAATGAGGACACATCCTCAATTAATAGGCTATCCTCACCTAGTATATGGAGCCTGGTCAATTCTCGAAATAACTGTGAGATTATGATGAGATTTAGGTCCAACAAGTAGGAATACAGGAAATCTGATAGATGATGGCTGACTGTTTCACCTGCCACAGTTTCATCAGTCCCGGATTCGAGCCAGGATTCCGGTGGATACTGCTGCGTTGCGTGGGGTCCAGTTACGGGTAACAGTTTGCAGTTACTGCGAATATCAGCCTGACTTCTCACCTTCTCAGATCTAGATCTAGGCAAAAGTACATCAACAACTAGTTCTCCTGCTATATGTACAAGTGACCCGTTCCATGTATATCTCGCCGGCATAGGATTGTTAGCACCAGAAATATCCATCGTATTTAGTATCAATCCCACGTTAAACAGCGGCCATGGGCAGTGGAGGGCTATATAGAGAGCGGCCATGGTTTGGCCATTCTGGTCTTCACCCCAACCAGCGGGAAGAGTGATTACGTTATGTCCTCCTCTAAGAGAATTAGTGCTAGTATGAAATCTAATTATTCCCTTATTGCGATGTCCTGCAGAGCCGCACCAAGGAAAAGAAGGGTTACTTCCTCCGCAATTCTCTCCGCCTAGCGGTGAATTGTTTATGGTAACCGCCCTCATTTGGCCTGGCCCATCAGGGGCTATATGAGCCCACGGAGTTAACGGTTCAAGCTGTAGCTCAAGTGGTGATCTACGCGTTTCTCCCGCTCCTTCTCTGAGTAGAGCGATTCCAGCCCACATGCCAAGTTTAACCACCATCGTGTCATTTGAGAGGTGCTCCGCATGTCCAACCCTGGCTAGGTGAGCAATATCCTGTTTTCGATATCCTGATCCACTTACTACATCAATGCGGTGTGACACGATTGATCCTTCAGCAGACCATTCTTTGGCCTGACGCATCATTTCAGTCTCTTCGGTCGGCTGCCCTCGTTGTACATCGTGTCTCACTGCAATGTGAATTACAGGAGAAGGTTGCCTCGCAGGGGTTTCATGTGCATACATGGCACGCTCGTAGGGATTGACAACTGCTACTCCTCCCCGTTCACGAATAAATTCCGCTGTGAAGTTTAGACTTTCACTATTTTCTTCATTTAGCATAAGTTCATGACCTGCATTAACCCAAGCCGCTTGAACAGGGTCTCCATTCCAGAACCAAGCAACTGGATTTAAACCTGCTTGATGTATACCAACTGGAAAGTTCAAACCATTGTTGGCCCAGCCTCCCACTACTATGCCACCCCATCCTCCAATTGGAGCATTCATCACCTCGGCCCATCTATCAACTCCTGTGGATATAATAACCCGACCCAAACGAGTTCCCGCAACTAAGGGTGCGTGGACAAGACCATCGGAAACCAAGGTGAGCTGGTTTCGAGCCCGCTGGTTAAGCGAAATCTTAACGCCATACATCCTACTCATAGCAGCCACAGGACCGCCAGGCAAAATCGGAACTTGGTTTCCATTAATACCCCAGTTGGCCGGACCTATTATGGATCGAGGATATATTGAGCTCTCTTGTAGTGGCAGTGATTGATTTGCCACACTGAATCCCACTCCTGTCGCGACGGTATAAGATCTTAATAAGCTGGAAACATATTGTACCCCTGTGCGCAATGTATTTCCTAAAGCCCATCCCAAATAGTTGTCACACCAGTAGGTTAACCCCTGCTGCATTCCGGTGGACGGAGCTTCATCAAAAATTTGTTCGGATAATGCAGTTGCTGAGCTTATTTCATTCATAGTTGAATGAAGAGGCCCGGGGTTAGCTTCTACATCCCCATCGCCAGTTAACTGGCGCACCCAGTCCCTCTCTGTGGACTGGGGTATTTTCCCTGTCATTCCTCTTGTAACGTACCAAGATGTCACAAAATAGTACAACGTCTCACATTTTGAGAATTTGTTAAGTACAGCAGCCGCAAGTACCTTTCCGGCCTCGCCAGAGGCTGCTGCATTCTCATAGTCTATAACTTCAGGACGATACTGCCTAATTTTGTCCATTGTAAATTTTAGTAAATTTCTAGTACAAATCATTTCAATGAGATCGGACTCCTTCATTGTACGTATCTTAGCAGTTATTCGCTGCCTGCTTGACATATAGTTGTCAATTCGCTTCTCCAGACTTAACGATTTCTTCTGAATTCGTTTAGCATCAATTTCACGTGGTTTTGCCATCCAGGGTTCCTGCCCAGGTTTTTCAAGAGCACTTCGTGGTCTGACAAGTTGTGTTTCCGCTTTAGAGCGGATTATACCAGTCTCTTGGCCGACACGACGCTTGATCCCTGCTCTTATAGTCAAGAAATCATCGCGACCATCATGTTCATTAGGTCCGTTATCGCAAATTTCCTCTTCAAGAGAAATGAGTGGATCAAAGGAATTAGATACTGGAATAGAATACTCAGGCATAACCCCCTGTGCCCACATTGTTCCCTTAATAGCCAAGTCTGGAGTGTTCATATCATCCAATTCCGGACGTAACAACAGAGATCTAGCTAAATAGCCAATAGGATTAGGGTCCCTACGTATTCTATGCCCAACATAAAAAGTTATTGAGTCTTTACTACCACACAGTCTTCTCTGATCTCCGTCATTTAACTGTGAGAAGTTTCTGTCAGTTGTACTTATATCCCGAGGATCCGGAGCAGTTCCCCACCACTGTGGAGGATAAATTGTTGTTGGACTTGGAAATTGCATATTATATTCAGTTTCACCAGTCCACTCTTCAACTGTGGGGACTTGCGGGAGAATTTGTCCTTCGGGATAGTCATTAGGTACCCGGCTGTTTTGAACATGTCGGTAGCCGGTAATGGTATTTTTTCTGTCATTAAGAGTTGTTGTGTCAGAAAAAAGTTTCCGTGTTTTAATGGTTGCCCCGCCTTTTTCAGTCAGTCGCATTCTTTCATGTATTCTTTCCGTTAAGATACGCCTGCCTGAGTGAGGGGTATGCAGAGGTGGCTTCATCTCAGAAACTAAGCTATCAGATGTTAAATCAGGAGATACAGTACCACTTGTGGTTGGACTAATTTCCGGAGTACTAATTAAGTCAGGAAGTGATATATTTAATGGAGTAGGGAGTAACTGCTGATTATAGCAATTAAATTCAATGTGGCTCCCAAAAGGATATTTCCCGCCGGTATGCAAATAGATAACTGTTACATCAGGAATAATCCAACCCCTACGCACATAGGATTCAACATAACCGGACCACTCATCAAATAGCTCCTGTTGGTCCAAATCTTCGCCATGATGATGATGATAATATAGCAAAAATAAAATGATAGTTACAGTAGATAATAAAAAGAGGTTCTTAAGACAATTTGCTCAGAATTTGACAATTGGAATTGAATGATGTTTTTACATCTGTTGTCAGTGGGGTAAAAATAAAGTGATTGATTTAAGTTAGGAAGATGTTTAAAAGAGCAGATTCAATTATTTTGTGGGAGTAGAGATCATAAGATTTGTAGACTAGTGATGCAGAATTTCACTTCACTGGGCAGTTGAATTTACTGTACATATGTATTTGAACAGTGCATTGCTTTCATTGCCACTATAGACTCGGGGACAGGTTTAGTAGGAAATAACATAAGTTCCAGGTGAGTTCTTGGGAGAAGTGGACTTAGTTTTTACTAAAGATCTGCATAATCAGTTGGTTTGGCATGTGACCAGTCTTATGTTGGACAGACTTGAGAATATGCATTCAAGGATTGGCAACATATAAGGGAAACACAGAGTCGAGGATTGGGATGCTAATTTGATTGATATGAGGTGGCTGATTTTATGATCAAGAAGTTCACACAGATGGTCACATGGATGAAGAGGCTTTTGGAAAAAGGAAATGAAGACAGTGTGTTTGATTTGTTGAGAATGGTGAGCAAAATAGTGAATGTAAATTCTAGCATGTGTCACTTTGCAGTACATAGCAAAATGAAAGGATGAGCTTCTTTGGTGAATTTTGACATCAAGGAAAGGGTAGTGTTGAGGAACTTTGCCATTCATCAGTGAAGGAGATTGATGGGGAAAGACTATTAAAGTAAATGAGAGAAGAGTCAAAGTTTTGATTGTATAGCCAAAGAACAAAGATATCATTGTACTGACTCAAAGGGCTGATTTGTGAGGCAGTGTGAGGAGGAGACAAGTCTCAAAAGACTCCATGTACAAGTCGGCAAGAACAGGGAAGATGGTGGTTGGGGGATCCTTGGGCCACACTGAATGTTTGGAGGTAATGATCATTATTGAAAATGAAATAGTCGGAATTTACGCACAGCCAATCATACAGAGGAATGTATCAATCATGATAGGAATGGTTAAGTATTGTTCCAAAATGGCTAACCATCTTGAGGGAAGATACACCATGGGTGTGAGCATAGGCACGTAAATGTTCAGTGAACTCTGAAGAATGTTTTGGGTAGTCCCGTGAGAAGGTTCCGAGGTAAGGTGTCAGAATCTTGGTGAGTCATTCGGGTAAAAGTGAAACAATGAAGCCTGAGGTGGAGATTGTAAGTGTAAATGGAACACTTGGCTTGCGTAGTTTTGAAAGGTCATAAAAGTAGGGTAGAGGCATTGGGATATAAAAACTGATTGAAAAATTTGGTATGTGGGCAACCTGCAGCTAGCTGAATATCACCATCTACAATTCCCTTTTTATTATTATTTTCAATATCACCACCATTATTATTATATTAGTACATATTAATATCATTATCTTTTATATTTTTGTAATCCATGTGTCACTTACAAATTTCTATTTCTGGTCTTAATCTCCTCTGTCACTCCCTTTCCATTCCCCCTCCTCTACCTTTGATCATATATATATATATATATATAAAGTAGCTGGTTAAGTGGTAGTGGTTAAGATGCTGGGCTGGTAATGGGGTGTGGTTTGGATTCCACTTTAACCCTTTATGGACGAGTCCGCAGCATATGTAGTCACTCTTGTTACCAGAACGTATAGGTTTTATTGTTATTGAAAACTAAATATTTTAGTAACTAGTCACTGAAATGATACACATTTTGGGTTCCTTTCCCGACAACTAAATGACATATACTGTATATATAAACACGTAGAAACATTTATAGAAACGAGGCATTGTAGTACAATTTATATTATTATTTCTGGTGGACCTTAAGGTACCATCCGTCGTTAAAGGGTTAAACTGTAGGTCTCAGGTGGAGTGAAAAGTGTGTGTGTGTGTAAAATTTGTGTACAATATTTTGACCTGCTTCAGTACCCTCCTCAGTCACACCTGATGAAGTTCTTAGTATAGCCAAACCCTTATGCTCTAATAAATCCATTTATTCATTGTGGCTCTACTTCAAACATTGGATAATTTTCATCATTTAACATAAATAACTTGTTGAAGCAACTAATAGGTTCCTAAAACAATTACAATTTTTTATTGATCTACCGATTAATTTGTATCAGGAAACAGATATCAGTATTGTTTACCAGTATTAAAACACCAATAACTGATAGAATGAAATTTCATATTAATTTTTAACGCATAATTGAAAACACTTCAGACATAATTTAATCCATTTTTTGTAAAAATACATACATTTGAATGACATAAACCCAATTGAACCTACCAAGATATACCAATTTTGGTTGCTTTAATTTCATGTCATAAAATGTCAGGAAAGACGCTTGTTCACCTAAAGTTTCATTTCTAAAGATAAAAAAAAAAAAACAATTTACTTGCTTATGCCATCATATATTTCAAATGATTTTTTAAAAAATTGGGTTTTTTAATGGTGGTGCCATTTCTGTACATTTAAACAGTAACAGACAACTGAAAAACACTTCAATGATGAAAACTATAGTAATACAATTTTTGTCAATAATTTACGTAGTTGATGTGAAATTCATCAGACCAATCATAATCAGTACAAGACTTCCCAGTGATTTCATTCACAAACCAAATTATTCAATGCCAATCACATGATCTACGAAGGAACAGACATATGGTACTCCATATTTATAAATGTCAGACAGACACCATCATTAATTTAATTTCACAAATCATTAAAGTAACACTTAATTCCTATTAATGTGCTGTATCATATATATATATATATATATATATATATATATATATATATATATCAGTGGCGTGCGGTGATTTTTCGTCAAGGGGAAGCAATTCAAGCAAAAACAACAAAGATTATATAAAATAAAAATAAAACTTTAAAATACTCGTATATAATAAAAACAAAACACACACAATCATCTACTTTACTTATAGGTTAATTCTATTCTTTCTTTTTTATTAAATATATCTATTATTTCTTCGTAAAAGGCATCGGTTTTCAATTCAGGGATGAGGAGTCGGCCAAAAACAACCGACTCCCGACTCCTGAGTCGGTATTTTTAAAAACCGACTCCCGACTCCCGACTCTTTCCTTATCATGCTGATCTACAACCTTATAAATATTGGGATGTTTGTTTCGTAGATGGCGTTTCAAGTTTGAGGCTCTAGTTGGAGCATTAGCATGTTTCCCAATGTAAGCACTAATTTTTGCATTACACTCTTTACCATCCTTTTCTACTTGACAAATAAAAATACTTTCATCCTCATTTAGCTTAAAATATTGAAAGACTGCTGATTTTTTACTAGGCCCACGACTCATTACTAATAGGGGCTAATTAAATTAATAATTAATATATTGCTAATTTTTATATGGTACCTAGTATCCTAAGATAGAAATATGAAATTCATTTGCTAAGATTTACCAGAACAATAAATCAAATGTGGAAATGTGAATCTAGAATTAGTTCAGGAAGATATTTATTTAGGGCAGAGTAGTATTCTGGTAAATTGTTGGCATATAGAAATTGAATCAAAGAGTCGGGAGTCGGTCGTTTTTACCGACTCCCGACTCCGACTCCCGATTCCCGACTCTTCAAAAAAGCCCCGACTCCCCACCTCTGGTTTTCATATCCTTAAGAAGCTTTTTCTCAATTGAGATTAAAGCTAAACTTGCAAGCCTTTCACAGCACGTATAATTTGCCAGATATTTCAAGAAAATTAACTATAAGATCTGGACAGCGAAATCTAAATTGCTTCCTTTTTGACGTAGGGAAGGATAAAGTAACGATAAATATATATTCTTTTTCCCTGATCCACGTCTACCTGCCATTAGCGTTTGCATCTTCTGAATATTAGGAGGCGTCTCGCGTAATGAGGTTGCGCAGACTTGACGTGCAATTGGGTCATCTGATCCTAGCCAAGTTGTTATGGCTGCGGGGGCGGTTCCGTTCATCAATAGCTTCCCAGCTACGGCATTTCCCATAAGGGAGTTTATTGCAATAACTTGGTTTGTCTCACCGTCCATAGCTGGGATAGTAAAAGTATTGATTAACCATGAGTAAAACCAATTCGGGTGCTCAGGGATACAGGTGGCAGGGATATGATTCCATCCTCTAATTGTCGCAAATTGACTGACTGGAATTACTCCAATGGGGGGTGCGCCGTTTGTATATAAACGATTTCCCATTGTCCCAGTGCGTAAATTATCCTGCCATTCCAGACTGTAGCATCTGGATGTAATAGCCAATCGTTATTAGCAGTTTGAGATGAAGGGTGCCCCTGAGGAGCAAGTGGTCCTGATCTTTGGGTGGCACTCCACTCTTTAAAGCTATTATTGGGATTAATTCCCCTTGATGCAGGTCCTGTAGCTGGTGGAACAGGATTAGCCATCCTTAAATAGGTGTTCGTAAATAGGGTGTATATATATGCATCGGGGTAAAGCTGGAATATAGCTCGTGTTGCGGGGTTGTTGTACAACAATGCTTTAAAAGGCGTCTCAAAAGATCTTGGTCTCTGGAGCCCGTTAATCAAGCTGGTCACTTTTCCCTGGGTTTGGGCTAACATTAATGGATTCGGTTCCGTACAAAATCTCAATAAGCCAACCACCCAGTCAGTAAGACCAGAGTTCTCTCCGTTGTTACGTGATACCATTGCATTCAAGGCAGTTATTAACGCCGAATTAAGGTTTGCGTTGATCAACGCCTGCCCCAGATTATGACCATCCAAATTAAAGGTGTTATAAAACATACCTATGGCGATGCATACCGCCCTAAACCCTATCACTCCATTGATGTAATACGAGTCTATATGTTGAGGAGAGAAGGCTGGCTCAGTAAACCCTTCATGTGTCCGCTTTCGCAAACCAATCATGGTAACGGAATTTCCGAGTACGTTTGGGGCTGGTAGAGTTAAATCAGGTATATGTAAAGTTGTTTCTGTCCAATCCACTCCTGCAGTTACCCTCACCACCTCACCACACCACCAAGACCAAACCCGCAACGCCTCTTCGCGGTTGGTAAGGCCAGCGTGTCTGGTATTCACGTCTGGGTCCTGAACAGGTCCGTCTGCTGTTATCAGTCTCGTACCAGTCCTGTACCATAATAATGAGGACACATCCTCAATTAATAGGCTATCCTCACCTAGTATATGGAGCCTGGTCAATTCTCGAAATAACTGTGAGATTATGATGAGATTTAGGTCCAACAAGTAGGAATACAGGAAATCTGATAGATGATGGCTGACTGTTTCACCTGCCACAGTTTCATCAGTCCCGGATTCGAGCCAGGATTCCGGTGGATACTGCTGCGTTGCGTGGGGTCCAGTTACGGGTAACAGTTTGCAGTTACTGCGAATATCAGCCTGACTTCTCACCTTCTCAGATCTAGATCTAGGCAAAAGTACATCAACAACTAGTTCTCCTGCTATATGTACAAGTGACCCGTTCCATGTATATCTCGCCGGCATAGGATTGTTAGCACCAGAAATATCCATCGTATTTAGTATCAATCCCACGTTAAACAGCGGCCATGGGCAGTGGAGGGCTATATAGAGAGCGGCCATGGTTTGGCCATTCTGGTCTTCACCCCAACCAGCGGGAAGAGTGATTACGTTATGTCCTCCTCTAAGAGAATTAGTGCTAGTATGAAATCTAATTATTCCCTTATTGCGATGTCCTGCAGAGCCGCACCAAGGAAAAGAAGGGTTACTTCCTCCGCAATTCTCTCCGCCTAGCGGTGAATTGTTTATGGTAACCGCCCTCATTTGGCCTGGCCCATCAGGGGCTATATGAGCCCACGGAGTTAACGGTTCAAGCTGTAGCTCAAGTGGTGATCTACGCGTTTCTCCCGCTCCTTCTCTGAGTAGAGCGATTCCAGCCCACATGCCAAGTTTAACCACCATCGTGTCATTTGAGAGGTGCTCCGCATGTCCAACCCTGGCTAGGTGAGCAATATCCTGTTTTCGATATCCTGATCCACTTACTACATCAATGCGGTGTGACACGATTGATCCTTCAGCAGACCATTCTTTGGCCTGACGCATCATTTCAGTCTCTTCGGTCGGCTGCCCTCGTTGTACATCGTGTCTCACTGCAATGTGAATTACAGGAGAAGGTTGCCTCGCAGGGGTTTCATGTGCATACATGGCACGCTCGTAGGGATTGACAACTGCTACTCCTCCCCGTTCACGAATAAATTCCGCTGTGAAGTTTAGACTTTCACTATTTTCTTCATTTAGCATAAGTTCATGACCTGCATTAACCCAAGCCGCTTGAACAGGGTCTCCATTCCAGAACCAAGCAACTGGATTTAAACCTGCTTGATGTATACCAACTGGAAAGTTCAAACCATTGTTGGCCCAGCCTCCCACTACTATGCCACCCCATCCTCCAATTGGAGCATTCATCACCTCGGCCCATCTATCAACTCCTGTGGATATAATAACCCGACCCAAACGAGTTCCCGCAACTAAGGGTGCGTGGACAAGACCATCGGAAACCAAGGTGAGCTGGTTTCGAGCCCGCTGGTTAAGCGAAATCTTAACGCCATACATCCTACTCATAGCAGCCACAGGACCGCCAGGCAAAATCGGAACTTGGTTTCCATTAATACCCCAGTTGGCCGGACCTATTATGGATCGAGGATATATTGAGCTCTCTTGTAGTGGCAGTGATTGATTTGCCACACTGAATCCCACTCCTGTCGCGACGGTATAAGATCTTAATAAGCTGGAAACATATTGTACCCCTGTGCGCAATGTATTTCCTAAAGCCCATCCCAAATAGTTGTCACACCAGTAGGTTAACCCCTGCTGCATTCCGGTGGACGGAGCTTCATCAAAAATTTGTTCGGATAATGCAGTTGCTGAGCTTATTTCATTCATAGTTGAATGAAGAGGCCCGGGGTTAGCTTCTACATCCCCATCGCCAGTTAACTGGCGCACCCAGTCCCTCTCTGTGGACTGGGGTATTTTCCCTGTCATTCCTCTTGTAACGTACCAAGATGTCACAAAATAGTACAACGTCTCACATTTTGAGAATTTGTTAAGTACAGCAGCCGCAAGTACCTTTCCGGCCTCGCCAGAGGCTGCTGCATTCTCATAGTCTATAACTTCAGGACGATACTGCCTAATTTTGTCCATTGTAAATTTTAGTAAATTTCTAGTACAAATCATTTCAATGAGATCGGACTCCTTCATTGTACGTATCTTAGCAGTTATTCGCTGCCTGCTTGACATATAGTTGTCAATTCGCTTCTCCAGACTTAACGATTTCTTCTGAATTCGTTTAGCATCAATTTCACGTGGTTTTGCCATCCAGGGTTCCTGCCCAGGTTTTTCAAGAGCACTTCGTGGTCTGACAAGTTGTGTTTCCGCTTTAGAGCGGATTATACCAGTCTCTTGGCCGACACGACGCTTGATCCCTGCTCTTATAGTCAAGAAATCATCGCGACCATCATGTTCATTAGGTCCGTTATCGCAAATTTCCTCTTCAAGAGAAATGAGTGGATCAAAGGAATTAGATACTGGAATAGAATACTCAGGCATAACCCCCTGTGCCCACATTGTTCCCTTAATAGCCAAGTCTGGAGTGTTCATATCATCCAATTCCGGACGTAACAACAGAGATCTAGCTAAATAGCCAATAGGATTAGGGTCCCTACGTATTCTATGCCCAACATAAAAAGTTATTGAGTCTTTACTACCACACAGTCTTCTCTGATCTCCGTCATTTAACTGTGAGAAGTTTCTGTCAGTTGTACTTATATCCCGAGGATCCGGAGCAGTTCCCCACCACTGTGGAGGATAAATTGTTGTTGGACTTGGAAATTGCATATTATATTCAGTTTCACCAGTCCACTCTTCAACTGTGGGGACTTGCGGGAGAATTTGTCCTTCGGGATAGTCATTAGGTACCCGGCTGTTTTGAACATGTCGGTAGCCGGTAATGGTATTTTTTCTGTCATTAAGAGTTGTTGTGTCAGAAAAAAGTTTCCGTGTTTTAATGGTTGCCCCGCCTTTTTCAGTCAGTCGCATTCTTTCATGTATTCTTTCCGTTAAGATACGCCTGCCTGAGTGAGGGGTATGCAGAGGTGGCTTCATCTCAGAAACTAAGCTATCAGATGTTAAATCAGGAGATACAGTACCACTTGTGGTTGGACTAATTTCCGGAGTACTAATTAAGTCAGGAAGTGATATATTTAATGGAGTAGGGAGTAACTGCTGATTATAGCAATTAAATTCAATGTGGCTCCCAAAAGGATATTTCCCGCCGGTATGCAAATAGATAACTGTTACATCAGGAATAATCCAACCCCTACGCACATAGGATTCAACATAACCGGACCACTCATCAAATAGCTCCTGTTGGTCCAAATCTTCGCCATGATGATGATGATAATATAGCAAAAATAAAATGATAGTTACAGTAGATAATAAAAAGAGGTTCTTAAGACAATTTGCTCAGAATTTGACAATTGGAATTGAATGATGTTTTTACATCTGTTGTCAGTGGGGTAAAAATAAAGTGATTGATTTAAGTTAGGAAGATGTTTAAAAGAGCAGATTCAATTATTTTGTGGGAGTAGAGATCATAAGATTTGTAGACTAGTGATGCAGAATTTCACTTCACTGGGCAGTTGAATTTACTGTACATATGTATTTGAACAGTGCATTGCTTTCATTGCCACTATAGACTCGGGGACAGGTTTAGTAGGAAATAACATAAGTTCCAGGTGAGTTCTTGGGAGAAGTGGACTTAGTTTTTACTAAAGATCTGCATAATCAGTTGGTTTGGCATGTGACCAGTCTTATGTTGGACAGACTTGAGAATATGCATTCAAGGATTGGCAACATATAAGGGAAACACAGAGTCGAGGATTGGGATGCTAATTTGATTGATATGAGGTGGCTGATTTTATGATCAAGAAGTTCACACAGATGGTCACATGGATGAAGAGGCTTTTGGAAAAAGGAAATGAAGACAGTGTGTTTGATTTGTTGAGAATGGTGAGCAAAATAGTGAATGTAAATTCTAGCATGTGTCACTTTGCAGTACATAGCAAAATGAAAGGATGAGCTTCTTTGGTGAATTTTGACATCAAGGAAAGGGTAGTGTTGAGGAACTTTGCCATTCATCAGTGAAGGAGATTGATGGGGAAAGACTATTAAAGTAAATGAGAGAAGAGTCAAAGTTTTGATTGTATAGCCAAAGAACAAAGATATCATTGTACTGACTCAAAGGGCTGATTTGTGAGGCAGTGTGAGGAGGAGACAAGTCTCAAAAGACTCCATGTACAAGTCGGCAAGAACAGGGAAGATGGTGGTTGGGGGATCCTTGGGCCACACTGAATGTTTGGAGGTAATGATCATTATTGAAAATGAAATAGTCGGAATTTACGCACAGCCAATCATACAGAGGAATGTATCAATCATGATAGGAATGGTTAAGTATTGTTCCAAAATGGCTAACCATCTTGAGGGAAGATACACCATGGGTGTGAGCATAGGCACGTAAATGTTCAGTGAACTCTGAAGAATGTTTTGGGTAGTCCCGTGAGAAGGTTCCGAGGTAAGGTGTCAGAATCTTGGTGAGTCATTCGGGTAAAAGTGAAACAATGAAGCCTGAGGTGGAGATTGTAAGTGTAAATGGAACACTTGGCTTGCGTAGTTTTGAAAGGTCATAAAAGTAGGGTAGAGGCATTGGGATATAAAAACTGATTGAAAAATTTGGTATGTGGGCAACCTGCAGCTAGCTGAATATCACCATCTACAATTCCCTTTTTATTATTATTTTCAATATCACCACCATTATTATTATATTAGTACATATTAATATCATTATCTTTTATATTTTTGTAATCCATGTGTCACTTACAAATTTCTATTTCTGGTCTTAATCTCCTCTGTCACTCCCTTTCCATTCCCCCTCCTCTACCTTTGATCATATATATATATATATATATATATATATATATATATATATATATATATATAGTAGCTGGTTAAGTGGTAGTGGTTAAGATGCTGGGCTGGTAATGGGGTGTGGTTTGGATTCCACTTTAACCCTTTATGGACGAGTCCGCAGCATATGTAGTCACTCTTGTTACCAGAACGTATAGGTTTTATTGTTATTGAAAACTAAATATTTTAGTAACTAGTCACTGAAATGATACACATTTTGGGTTCCTTTCCCGACAACTAAATGACATATACTGTATATATAAACACGTAGAAACATTTATAGAAACGAGGCATTGTAGTACAATTTATATTATTATTTCTGGTGGACCTTAAGGTACCATCCGTCGTTAAAGGGTTAAACTGTAGGTCTCAGGTGGAGTGAAAAGTGTGTGTGTGTGTAAAATTTGTGTACAATATTTTGACCTGCTTCAGTACCCTCCTCAGTCACACCTGATGAAGTTCTTAGTATAGCCAAACCCTTATGCTCTAATAAATCCATTTATTCATTGTGGCTCTACTTCAAACATTGGATAATTTTCATCATTTAACATAAATAACTTGTTGAAGCAACTAATAGGTTCCTAAAACAATTACAATTTTTTATTGATCTACCGATTAATTTGTATCAGGAAACAGATATCAGTATTGTTTACCAGTATTAAAACACCAATAACTGATAGAATGAAATTTCATATTAATTTTTAACGCATAATTGAAAACACTTCAGACATAATTTAATCCATTTTTTGTAAAAATACATACATTTGAATGACATAAACCCAATTGAACCTACCAAGATATACCAATTTTGGTTGCTTTAATTTCATGTCATAAAATGTCAGGAAAGACGCTTGTTCACCTAAAGTTTCATTTCTAAAGATAAAAAAAAAAAAACAATTTACTTGCTTATGCCATCATATATTTCAAATGATTTTTTAAAAAATTGGGTTTTTTAATGGTGGTGCCATTTCTGTACATTTAAACAGTAACAGACAACTGAAAAACACTTCAATGATGAAAACTATAGTAATACAATTTTTGTCAATAATTTACGTAGTTGATGTGAAATTCATCAGACCAATCATAATCAGTACAAGACTTCCCAGTGATTTCATTCACAAACCAAATTATTCAATGCCAATCACATGATCTACGAAGGAACAGACATATGGTACTCCATATTTATAAATGTCAGACAGACACCATCATTAATTTAATTTCACAAATCATTAAAGTAACACTTAATTCCTATTAATGTGCTGTATCATATATATATATATATATATATATATATATATATATATATATATATATATATCAGTGGCGTGCGGTGATTTTTCGTCAAGGGGAAGCAATTCAAGCAAAAACAACAAAGATTATATAAAATAAAAATAAAACTTTAAAATACTCGTATATAATAAAAACAAAACACACACAATCATCTACTTTACTTATAGGTTAATTCTATTCTTTCTTTTTTATTAAATATATCTATTATTTCTTCGTAAAAGGCATCGGTTTTCAATTCAGGGATGAGGAGTCGGCCAAAAACAACCGACTCCCGACTCCTGAGTCGGTATTTTTAAAAACCGACTCCCGACTCCCGACTCTTTCCTTATCATGCTGATCTACAACCTTATAAATATTGGGATGTTTGTTTTGTAGATGGCGTTTCAAGTTTGAGGCTCTAGTTGGAGCATTAGCATGTTTCCCAATGTAAGCACTAATTTTTGCATTACACTCTTTACCATCCTTTTCTACTTGACAAATAAAAATACTTTCATCCTCATTTAGCTTAAAATATTGAAAGACTGCTGATTTTTTACTAGGCCCACGACTCATTACTAATAGGGGCAATAATTAATAATTAATATATTGCTAATTTTTATATGGTATAGTATCCTACCTAAGATAGAAATATGAAATTCATTTGCTAAGATTTACCAGAACAATAAATCAAATGTGGAAATGTGAATCTAGAATTAGTTCAGGAAGATATTTATTTAGGGCAGAGTAGTATTCTGGTAAATTGTTGGCATATAGAAATTGAATCAAAGAGTCGGGAGTCGGTCGTTTTTACCGACTCCCGACTCCGACTCCCGATTCCCGACTCTTCAAAAAAGCCCCGACTCCCCACCTCTGGTTTTCATATCCTTAAGAAGCTTTTTCTCAATTGAGATTAAAGCTAAACTTGCAAGCCTTTCACAGCACGTATAATTTGCCAGATATTTCAAGAAAATTAACTATAAGATCTGGACAGCGAAATCTAAATTGCTTCCTTTTTGACGTAGGGAAGGATAAAGTAACGATAAATATATATTCTTTTTCCCTGATCCACGTCTACCTGCCATTAGCGTTTGCATCTTCTGAATATTAGGAGGCGTCTCGCGTAATGAGGTTGCGCAGACTTGACGTGCAATTGGGTCATCTGATCCTAGCCAAGTTGTTATGGCTGCGGGGGCGGTTCCGTTCATCAATAGCTTCCCAGCTACGGCATTTCCCATAAGGGAGTTTATTGCAATAACTTGGTTTGTCTCACCGTCCATAGCTGGGATAGTAAAAGTATTGATTAACCATGAGTAAAACCAATTCGGGTGCTCAGGGATACAGGTGGCAGGGATATGATTCCATCCTCTAATTGTCGCAAATTGACTGACTGGAATTACTCCAATGGGGGGTGCGCCCGTTTGTATATAAACGATTTCCCATTGTCCCAGTGCGTAAATTATCCTGCCATTCCAGACTGTAGCATCTGGATGTAATAGCCAATCGTTATTAGCAGTTTGAGATGAAGGGTGCCCCTGAGGAGCAAGTGGTCCTGATCTTTGGGTGGCACTCCACTCTTTAAAGCTATTATTGGGATTAATTCCCCTTGATGCAGGTCCTGTAGCTGGTGGAACAGGATTAGCCATCCTTAAATAGGTGTTCGTAAATAGGGTGTATATATATGCATCGGGGTAAAGCTGGAATATAGCTCGTGTTGCGGGGTTGTTGTACAACAATGCTTTAAAAGGCGTCTCAAAAGATCTTGGTCTCTGGAGCCCGTTAATCAAGCTGGTCACTTTTCCCTGGGTTTGGGCTAACATTAATGGATTCGGTTCCGTACAAAATCTCAATAAGCCAACCACCCAGTCAGTAAGACCAGAGTTCTCTCCGTTGTTACGTGATACCATTGCATTCAAGGCAGTTATTAACGCCGAATTAAGGTTTGCGTTGATCAACGCCTGCCCCAGATTATGACCATCCAAATTAAAGGTGTTATAAAACATACCTATGGCGATGCATACCGCCCTAAACCCTATCACTCCATTGATGTAATACGAGTCTATATGTTGAGGAGAGAAGGCTGGCTCAGTAAACCCTTCATGTGTCCGCTTTCGCAAACCAATCATGGTAACGGAATTTCCGAGTACGTTTGGGGCTGGTAGAGTTAAATCAGGTATATGTAAAGTTGTTTCTGTCCAATCCACTCCTGCAGTTACCCTCACCACCTCACCACACCACCAAGACCAAACCCGCAACGCCTCTTCGCGGTTGGTAAGGCCAGCGTGTCTGGTATTCACGTCTGGGTCCTGAACAGGTCCGTCTGCTGTTATCAGTCTCGTACCAGTCCTGTACCATAATAATGAGGACACATCCTCAATTAATAGGCTATCCTCACCTAGTATATGGAGCCTGGTCAATTCTCGAAATAACTGTGAGATTATGATGAGATTTAGGTCCAACAAGTAGGAATACAGGAAATCTGATAGATGATGGCTGACTGTTTCACCTGCCACAGTTTCATCAGTCCCGGATTCGAGCCAGGATTCCGGTGGATACTGCTGCGTTGCGTGGGGTCCAGTTACGGGTAACAGTTTGCAGTTACTGCGAATATCAGCCTGACTTCTCACCTTCTCAGATCTAGATCTAGGCAAAAGTACATCAACAACTAGTTCTCCTGCTATATGTACAAGTGACCCGTTCCATGTATATCTCGCCGGCATAGGATTGTTAGCACCAGAAATATCCATCGTATTTAGTATCAATCCCACGTTAAACAGCGGCCATGGGCAGTGGAGGGCTATATAGAGAGCGGCCATGGTTTGGCCATTCTGGTCTTCACCCCAACCAGCGGGAAGAGTGATTACGTTATGTCCTCCTCTAAGAGAATTAGTGCTAGTATGAAATCTAATTATTCCCTTATTGCGATGTCCTGCAGAGCCGCACCAAGGAAAAGAAGGGTTACTTCCTCCGCAATTCTCTCCGCCTAGCGGTGAATTGTTTATGGTAACCGCCCTCATTTGGCCTGGCCCATCAGGGGCTATATGAGCCCACGGAGTTAACGGTTCAAGCTGTAGCTCAAGTGGTGATCTACGCGTTTCTCCCGCTCCTTCTCTGAGTAGAGCGATTCCAGCCCACATGCCAAGTTTAACCACCATCGTGTCATTTGAGAGGTGCTCCGCATGTCCAACCCTGGCTAGGTGAGCAATATCCTGTTTTCGATATCCTGATCCACTTACTACATCAATGCGGTGTGACACGATTGATCCTTCAGCAGACCATTCTTTGGCCTGACGCATCATTTCAGTCTCTTCGGTCGGCTGCCCTCGTTGTACATCGTGTCTCACTGCAATGTGAATTACAGGAGAAGGTTGCCTCGCAGGGGTTTCATGTGCATACATGGCACGCTCGTAGGGATTGACAACTGCTACTCCTCCCCGTTCACGAATAAATTCCGCTGTGAAGTTTAGACTTTCACTATTTTCTTCATTTAGCATAAGTTCATGACCTGCATTAACCCAAGCCGCTTGAACAGGGTCTCCATTCCAGAACCAAGCAACTGGATTTAAACCTGCTTGATGTATACCAACTGGAAAGTTCAAACCATTGTTGGCCCAGCCTCCCACTACTATGCCACCCCATCCTCCAATTGGAGCATTCATCACCTCGGCCCATCTATCAACTCCTGTGGATATAATAACCCGACCCAAACGAGTTCCCGCAACTAAGGGTGCGTGGACAAGACCATCGGAAACCAAGGTGAGCTGGTTTCGAGCCCGCTGGTTAAGCGAAATCTTAACGCCATACATCCTACTCATAGCAGCCACAGGACCGCCAGGCAAAATCGGAACTTGGTTTCCATTAATACCCCAGTTGGCCGGACCTATTATGGATCGAGGATATATTGAGCTCTCTTGTAGTGGCAGTGATTGATTTGCCACACTGAATCCCACTCCTGTCGCGACGGTATAAGATCTTAATAAGCTGGAAACATATTGTACCCCTGTGCGCAATGTATTTCCTAAAGCCCATCCCAAATAGTTGT